>NIJG01000014.1:26241-49379 GCA_002201625.1 Euglossa dilemma | reverse complement strand
ATGGTTTTTCAATTTAAACAATTGACATACTGTTATTGAGGTGGGAAATCGTGGACGAAAATTTGTATTGGAAATATATTCTATTACAAAATATTTAATTGAAAAATGAAAAATGAATTACTTCTTTTTCATTGTTTTACTATATTTTAAATGTAACAAATTATTCAATAATATATTGTTAATGCTATAGAACTTCCATTTCTGTTACTTGCCACCTTTATCATTTAAGAAACTATTTTAATAAATCAATATTCGAAATGTTATAACAAAAGTTAATATTTTGAAAGTTGTTGCAAAATGATTTTACATAACTAATCCACAGAAAATGACCATTTCTATTATATTTCACTTGCATGAATTATATGAAACAATGCAGCAAACAAATATTCTTTATTAAACTTTGATTTATCCGATATTATTAATTCACATTAAATTACTATTGGCATTCTCTTCTATCGATTACTTCAAAAAATAACATAAGAAGAAAAATACGAAATAACACAAAAAATGGCAAATAATTTTACACCTAATTTTAAACCTCACGGGACCAGTTTTGGCCCTAATTTTGGAATACTTTATTCCATTTTTCTCAAACAGTCGAGATCAGACGCGAATTATCACCATCACACGCAATTCTATGAACATTTTTCCGTAAAACACGTACATAGCGTGAATCAATAAATTTTTCAATTCGATACAGAAAAAAAAAAATAGTCGTGCACAACGAAAATAGTTTTACAACGTAGTGTAAGTTCAATGCGTAAATTATGTTCAATGCGAGCGGCAATTTCGTCCAACATTTATTTGTGGTACAGTAAAAAATTATAAAAAATGTCACCGGCTGCAGACAAAACGGAAACAGCAACTGGGTGGCTTTATGTGTTTTCAAAATCGGAGAGGGGTTTAGATTCGTAAGTTGGCAAAACTGAAATTTCTCTTGTTATGCTGGTAGCCATGATTTTAATTTATTTTTTTGATAGGTTGACAGCCCTGATTTTTAATTTCTGTTTTGTTAGGTTGGCAGCCCTGATTGTTTTTTCTTTCTTGTTAGGTTGGCAGTCCTAATTTCTAATTTCTGTTTTGTTATGTTGGCAGCCCTGATTTTTAATTTTCATTTGTTTGGTTGGCAGCCCTAATTTTTTTTCTTTCTTGTCAGGTTGGCATCGCTGATTTTTTCTTCTTTTTTATTAGGTTGGCAGCCATGATTTGTAATTTCTGTTTTGTTAGGTTGGCAGCCTTCATGTTTTTTTCTTTCTTGTTAGGTTGGCAGGCCTGATTTTTAATTTCTGTTTTGTTAGGTTGGCAGCCCTCATTTTTTTCTTTTTGGTTAGGTTGGCACCCCTGATATTTATTTCTTTTTTGATAGGTTGGCAGCGCTGATTTTTAATTATTTATGTTAGGTTGCGGTTGTTGATGCTGTTGTGGTCGCTGTTGCTGTTGCGGTTTGCGGTTGCGGATGCGGCTGCNGATGTTGATGTTGATGTTGATGTTGATGTTGATGTTGATGTTGATGTTGATGTTGATGTTGATGTTGATGTTGATGTTGATGTTGATGTTGATGTTGATGTTGATGTTGATGTTGATGTTGATGTTGATGTTGATGTTGATGTTGATGTTGATGTTGATGTTGATGTTGATGTTGATGTTGATGTTGATGTTGATGTTGATGTTGATGTTGATGTTGATGTTGATGTTGATGTTGATGTTGATGTTGATGTTGATGTTGATGTTGATGTTGATGTTGATGTTGATGTTGATGTTGATGTTGATGTTGATGTTGATGTTGATGTTGATGTTGATGTTGATGTTGATGTTGATGTTGATGTTGATGTTGATGTTGATGTTGATGTTGATGTTGATGTTGATGTTGATGTTGATGTTGATGTTGATGTTGATGTTGATGTTGATGTTGATGTTGATGTTGATGTTGATGTTGATGTTGATGTTGATGTTGATGTTGATGTTGATGTTGATGTTGATGTTGATGTTGATGTTGATGTTGATGTTGATGTTGATGTTGATGTTGATGTTGATGTTGATGTTGATGTTGATGTTGATGTTGATGTTGATGTTGATGTTGATGTTGATGTTGATGTTGATGTTGATGTTGATGTTGATGTTGATGTTGATGTTGATGTTGATGTTGATGTTGATGTTGATGTTGATGTTGATGTTGATGTTGATGTTGATGTTGATGTTGATGTTGATGTTGATGTTGATGTTGATGTTGATGTTGATGTTGATGTTGATGTTGATGTTGATGTTGATGTTGATGTTGATGTTGATGTTGATGTTGATGTTGATGTTGATGTTGATGTTGATGTTGATGTTGATGTTGATGTTGATGTTGATGTTGATGTTGATGTTGATGTTGATGTTGATGTTGATGTTGATGTTGATGTTGATGTTGATGTTGATGTTGATGTTGATGTTGATGTTGATGTTGATGTTGATGTTGATGTTGATGTTGATGTTGATGTTGATGTTGATGTTGATGTTGATGTTGATGTTGATGTTGATGTTGATGTTGATGTTGATGTTGATGTTGATGTTGATGTTGATGTTGATGTTGATGTTGATGTTGATGTTGATGTTGATGTTGATGTTGATGTTGATGTTGATGTTGATGTTGATGTTGATGTTGATGTTGATGTTGATGTTGATGTTGATGTTGATGTTGATGTTGATGTTGATGTTGATGTTGATGTTGATGTTGATGTTGATGTTGATGTTGATGTTGATGTTGATGTTGATGTTGATGTTGATGTTGATGTTGATGTTGATGTTGATGTTGATGTTGATGTTGATGTTGATGTTGATGTTGATGTTGATGTTGATGTTGATGTTGATGTTGATGTTGATGTTGATGTTGATGTTGATGTTGATGTTGATGTTGATGTTGATGTTGATGTTGATGTTGATGTTGATGTTGATGTTGATGTTGATGTTGATGTTGATGTTGATGTTGATGTTGATGTTGATGTTGATGTTGATGTTGATGTTGATGTTGATGTTGATGTTGATGTTGATGTTGATGTTGATGTTGATGTTGATGTTGATGTTGATGTTGATGTTGATGTTGATGTTGATGTTGATGTTGATGTTGATGTTGATGTTGATGTTGATGTTGATGTTGATGTTGATGTTGATGTTGATGTTGATGTTGATGTTGATGTTGATGGTCGGAAATGATTGACCAATTGCAGCAAAAGTATTGTCCAGTGACGGGAAAAGTATTGTCCAATAGCAGGAAAAGTATTGTCCAAAAGCAGGAAAAGTATTGTCCAATGACGGCAAAAGTATTGTCCAGTGACTGGAAAAGTATTGTCCAATAGCAGGAAAAGAATTGTCCAATTGCAGTAAAAGTATTGTCCTGTGACGGGAAAAATATTGTCCAGTAGCTGGAAAAATATTGTCCAATGACGGCAAAAGTATTGTCCTGTGACAGGAAAAGTATTGTCCAATAACAGGAAAATTATTGTCCAGTGACAGGAAATGTATTGTCCAATAGCAGGAAAAGTATTGTCCAATAGCAGGAAAAATATTGTCCAATGACGGCAAAAGTATTGTCCTGTGACAGGAAAAGTATTGTCCAATAGCGGAAAATAATTGTCTAGTGACAGGAAATGTATTGTCCAATTGCAGGAAAAGTATTGTTCTGTGACAGGAAATGTCTTGTCCTAGTGCAGGAAAAGAATTGTCCTGTGACAGGAAGTGTAATGCCCAATAGCAGGAAAAGTATTGTCCAATTGCAGGAAAAGTATTGTCCTGTGACGGGAAAAATATTGTCCAGTAGCTGGAAAAATATTGTCCAATGACGGCAAAAGTATTGTCCTGTGACAGGAAAAGTATTGTCCAATAGCAGGAAAATTATTGTCCAGTGACAGGAAATGAATTGTCCAATAGCAGGAAAAGTACTGTCCTGTGACAGAAAATGTATTGTCCTAGTGCAGGAAAAGAATTGTCCTGTGACAGGAAATGTAATGCCCAATAGCAGGAAAAATATTGTCCAATTGCAGCAAAAGTATTGTCCAGTGACGGGAAAAGTATTGTCCAATAACCAGAAAAGTATTGTCCAGTGACAGGAAAAGTATTGTCCAATAGCAGGAAAAGTATTGTCCAATGACGGCAAAAGTATTGTCCAGTGACAGGAAAACTATTGTCCAATAGCAGGAAAAGTATTGTCCTGTGACAGGAAATGTAGTGTTCAATAGCAGGAAAATAGTTGTCCACTGACAGGAAAAGTATTGTCCAATAGCGGGAAAATAATTGTCCAGTGACAGGAAATGTATTGCCCAATTGCAGGAAAAGTATTGTCCTGTGACAGGAAATGTATTGTCCTAGTGCAGGAAAAATATTGTACAATGACAGCAAAAGTATTGTCCATTGACGGGAAAAATATTGTCCAATTGCAGGAAAAGTATTGTCCAGTGGCGGGAAAAGTATTGTCGAATAGTAGGAAAAGTATTGTCCTGTGACAGGAAAAGTATTCTCCAATAGCGGGAAAATAATTGTCCAGTGACAGGAAATGTATTGTTCAATAGCAGGAAAATCGTTGTCCAGTGACAGGAAATGTAATGCCCAATAGCAGGAAAAATATTGTACAATGACGGCAAAAGTATTGTCCATCGACGGGAAAAATATAGTCCAATGACGGAAAAAGTATTGTTCTGTGACACGAAAAATATTGTCCAATGACGGTAAATCGATTGACCAATTGCAGGAAAAGTATTGTCCAGTGACAGGAAATGTATTGTCCAATTGCAGGAAAAGTATTGTCCAGTGACAGGAAATGTATTGTCCAATTGCAGGAAAAGTATTGTCCTGTGACGGGAAAAGTATTGTCCAATAGCAGGAAAATTATTGTCCAGTGACAGGAAATGTATTGTCCAATAGCTGGAAAAGTATTGTCCAATGACGGCAAAAGTATTGTCCTGTGACAGGAAAAGTATTGTCCAATTGCAGGAAAAGTATTGTCCTGTGACGGGAAAATTATTGTCCAATAGCAGGAAAAATATTGTCCAATGACGGCAAAAGTATTGTCCTGTGACAGGGAAAGTATTGTCCAATAGCAGGAAAATTATTGTCCAGTGACAGGAAATGAATTGTCCAATAGCAGGAAAGTTATTGGCCAGTGACAGGAAATGTATTGTCCATTAGCAGTAAAAGTATTGTCCAATAGGAGCAAAAGTATTGTCCAATAGGAGGAAAAGTTTTGTCCAAGAGCAGGAAAAGTATTGTCAAATAGGAGAAAAAACATTGTCCAATAGCAGGAAAAGTATTGTCCAAGAGCAGGAAAAGTATTGCCCAATAGCAGGAACAGTATTGTCCAATAGCAGGAAAAGTATTGTCCAATGATGCAAAAGTATTGTTCTGTGACGCGAAAAATATTGTCCAATGACGGTAGATCGATTGACCAATTGCAGGAAAAGTATTGTCCAGTGGCGGGAAAAGTATTGTCCAATAGCAGGAAAAGTATTGTCCATTGACGGGAAAAGTATTGTCCAATTGCAGGAAAAATATTTTCCAGTGACGGGAAAAGTATTGCCTAATAGCAGTAAAAGTATTGTCCAATAGAAGGAAAAGTATTGTCCAATAGGAGGAAAAGTATTGTCCAATAGGAGGAAAAGTATTGTCCAATAGGAGGAAAAATATTGTCCAATAGCAGAAAAAGTATTGTCCAAGAGCAGGAAAAGTATTGTCCAATAGGCGGAAAAACATTGTCCAATAGCAGGAAAAGTATTGTCCAAGAGCAGGAAAAGTATTGTCCAATGACGGAAAAAGTATTGTCCAGTGACGGAAAAATTATTGTCCAATAGCAGGAAAATTATTGCCCAATAGCAGGAGAAATATTGTCCATTGACGGGAAAAATATTGTCCAAGGATGGCGAAATATTGTCTAGTGACGGGGAAGGTATTGTCCATTGACGGGAAAAATATTATCCAAGGATGGCGAAATATTGTCTAGTGACGGGAAAAGTATTGTCCATTGACGGGAATAATATTGTCCAAAGAGGGCGAAAATATTGTCGAGTGACGGGAATAGCATTGTCCAATGACGGCAAAAATATTGTTCAGTGACAGGAAAAGTATTGTCCAATAGCAGGAAAACATTGTCCAATGGCGGTAAAAGTATTCAAGATTTGTTACAAATTTGTGAACAGGTTTACCCGTTTTACCTCGCGGTGAGAGAAAAGGGTTGCGACAAGAACGATGGAGGTGAGGAAAAGCCTGAAACCCTGATGCCATTAAGCGACTGCCGTCGATGAAGTTGGAGAGAACTCGCGAACCTTCCCCGACAGCCAAACGATAACCAAAGTTAGTAAACTAACATCAGCGCCATCTATGATTTTGAACTGGAAACTCTAGTTCATGAATTCATCTTTTCTTTATTTATTTTACTTACCTTCTCTTTCATTCTTACCTTTTATGCTTTATTATAGCGAGAATAAATTATGTTCTCTGGAAGAGATGAGAGGAATAAGTGGAGATAGAGAATTTATAAGTACGCACTATAAGTAAAGTAGCTTATGAAGTACGTTAGGTGTTACCCGTTGGAAAACAAACCGACGTGACCAACCCTGATTTTTTTTTCTGTTAGGTTGGCAGCGCTGAAAAGTTTTTTTTATGTTGGCAACACTTGGAAAAATATTGTTTTAAAAATTGCAGAGTGGTCACCCTCAAAAAAAAATTTCAGTGTTGCCAACCTTTAAAAAAATATTTTCCAGTATTGGCAACTTAAAAAAAAATTTTTACTTCTGTAAAATTTTAAGTTCTGTATTTTATGTTAACCGTTTAATTACAATCTTAAAATGTTAATGTATAATGTTAAATGAATGATTTGTACTACGCATTTTTTGCTATACAAACGTGGCCCATCGGTGGGTCACGTCGCCCCATGGAACAATCTAGCATGGGCTCATGCCGGCGTCAACGTGTTAAATGATCGTCGCGATGCCATTAATTGGCACACTGCTCTTGTTGCGTGGGTGGTGGCGCCGCGAACTGGGCAACGAGAACCTAATTTGTGTCACGAAGCAGCGTTTCATAAACTAAAACCTTGTACCACAGAAATGTTATATATAAAACCGAACAAGTTGGGTATAACGATGTTAATTTGAGATTAATTCTGAGGTTAATTCTGAGAACTGGTCATTTAAATCTGTGAGCAGAACTAGGGAATAAATTAAGATTGTAGATCGATCATAGATAATAAATGATATTTTTTATTTTTTGAGATACGTATAAAAATTTTTTAATCCCGAGCACGGTTATGAAATTTAGATTTTTGGTAAAATGGTATTTATTATTTTTCGGGATTTGAATATAAATTTTTGATATGTATGACTGTAAATAATGAGCAATACTGATCTATGAAGCTATTGTATTTCACAAGTTCATTGCGATCTTCATTCGTCACAGCATTCAATGTATGGGACTGCTGATAACGCAAATTATCTCTGAGACATGTAAATTATGTTGGTTGAATAACNAAAAGTATTGTCCAGTGACAGGAAATGTATTGTCCAATTGCAGGAAAAGTATTGTCCTGTGACGGGAAAAGTATTGTCCAATAGCAGGAAAATTATTGTCCAGTGACAGGAAATGTATTGTCCAATAGCTGGAAAAGTATTGTCCAATGACGGCAAAAGTATTGTCCTGTGACAGGAAAAGTATTGTCCAATTGCAGGAAAAGTATTGTCCTGTGACGGGAAAATTATTGTCCAATAGCAGGAAAAATATTGTCCAATGACGGCAAAAGTATTGTCCTGTGACAGGGAAAGTATTGTCCAATAGCAGGAAAATTATTGTCCAGTGACAGGAAATGAATTGTCCAATAGCAGGAAAGTTATTGGCCAGTGACAGGAAATGTATTGTCCATTAGCAGTAAAAGTATTGTCCAATAGGAGCAAAAGTATTGTCCAATAGGAGGAAAAGTTTTGTCCAAGAGCAGGAAAAGTATTGTCAAATAGGAGAAAAAACATTGTCCAATAGCAGGAAAAGTATTGTCCAAGAGCAGGAAAAGTATTGCCCAATAGCAGGAACAGTATTGTCCAATAGCAGGAAAAGTATTGTCCAATGATGCAAAAGTATTGTTCTGTGACGCGAAAAATATTGTCCAATGACGGTAGATCGATTGACCAATTGCAGGAAAAGTATTGTCCAGTGGCGGGAAAAGTATTGTCCAATAGCAGGAAAAGTATTGTCCATTGACGGGAAAAGTATTGTCCAATTGCAGGAAAAATATTTTCCAGTGACGGGAAAAGTATTGCCTAATAGCAGTAAAAGTATTGTCCAATAGAAGGAAAAGTATTGTCCAATAGGAGGAAAAGTATTGTCCAATAGGAGGAAAAGTATTGTCCAATAGGAGGAAAAATATTGTCCAATAGCAGAAAAAGTATTGTCCAAGAGCAGGAAAAGTATTGTCCAATAGGCGGAAAAACATTGTCCAATAGCAGGAAAAGTATTGTCCAAGAGCAGGAAAAGTATTGTCCAATGACGGAAAAAGTATTGTCCAGTGACGGAAAAATTATTGTCCAATAGCAGGAAAATTATTGCCCAATAGCAGGAGAAATATTGTCCATTGACGGGAAAAATATTGTCCAAGGATGGCGAAATATTGTCTAGTGACGGGGAAGGTATTGTCCATTGACGGGAAAAATATTATCCAAGGATGGCGAAATATTGTCTAGTGACGGGAAAAGTATTGTCCATTGACGGGAATAATATTGTCCAAAGAGGGCGAAAATATTGTCGAGTGACGGGAATAGCATTGTCCAATGACGGCAAAAATATTGTTCAGTGACAGGAAAAGTATTGTCCAATAGCAGGAAAACATTGTCCAATGGCGGTAAAAGTATTCAAGATTTGTTACAAATTTGTGAACAGGTTTACCCGTTTTACCTCGCGGTGAGAGAAAAGGGTTGCGACAAGAACGATGGAGGTGAGGAAAAGCCTGAAACCCTGATGCCATTAAGCGACTGCCGTCGATGAAGTTGGAGAGAACTCGCGAACCTTCCCCGACAGCCAAACGATAACCAAAGTTAGTAAACTAACATCAGCGCCATCTATGATTTTGAACTGGAAACTCTAGTTCATGAATTCATCTTTTCTTTATTTATTTTACTTACCTTCTCTTTCATTCTTACCTTTTATGCTTTATTATAGCGAGAATAAATTATGTTCTCTGGAAGAGATGAGAGGAATAAGTGGAGATAGAGAATTTATAAGTACGCACTATAAGTAAAGTAGCTTATGAAGTACGTTAGGTGTTACCCGTTGGAAAACAAACCGACGTGACCAACCCTGATTTTTTTTTCTGTTAGGTTGGCAGCGCTGAAAAGTTTTTTTTATGTTGGCAACACTTGGAAAAATATTGTTTTAAAAATTGCAGAGTGGTCACCCTCAAAAAAAAATTTCAGTGTTGCCAACCTTTAAAAAAATATTTTCCAGTATTGGCAACTTAAAAAAAAATTTTTACTTCTGTAAAATTTTAAGTTCTGTATTTTATGTTAACCGTTTAATTACAATCTTAAAATGTTAATGTATAATGTTAAATGAATGATTTGTACTACGCATTTTTTGCTATACAAACGTGGCCCATCGGTGGGTCACGTCGCCCCATGGAACAATCTAGCATGGGCTCATGCCGGCGTCAACGTGTTAAATGATCGTCGCGATGCCATTAATTGGCACACTGCTCTTGTTGCGTGGGTGGTGGCGCCGCGAACTGGGCAACGAGAACCTAATTTGTGTCACGAAGCAGCGTTTCATAAACTAAAACCTTGTACCACAGAAATGTTATATATAAAACCGAACAAGTTGGGTATAACGATGTTAATTTGAGATTAATTCTGAGGTTAATTCTGAGAACTGGTCATTTAAATCTGTGAGCAGAACTAGGGAATAAATTAAGATTGTAGATCGATCATAGATAATAAATGATATTTTTTATTTTTTGAGATACGTATAAAAATTTTTTAATCCCGAGCACGGTTATGAAATTTAGATTTTTGGTAAAATGGTATTTATTATTTTTCGGGATTTGAATATAAATTTTTGATATGTATGACTGTAAATAATGAGCAATACTGATCTATGAAGCTATTGTATTTCACAAGTTCATTGCGATCTTCATTCGTCACAGCATTCAATGTATGGGACTGCTGATAACGCAAATTATCTCTGAGACATGTAAATTATGTTGGTTGAATAACAGTTGTCTATTCAGTTGTAAAGCATTGGAGAACGAAGCTTATAGAATGGAGATACACTATCGATAAACGATAAAATATCGATAATTTAATGGTATCTCAATAGCATATTGGTATGTCAAAATATCGTTAAATTATCGTTAAAGTGAAAATAATTAACTGACAAAGAATACAATGATTTAATTCTAACATAATCGTTCAAAATTTATTTACTTTTATTACAATATACTTTACAGACAATGTACTTGTGTACTTTAATTCAAGCCTTGTCTTTCCATTCGCTTTGCTTTTAGAAATAATCGTTCAAATAGTAACTATAATTTTGCACCGATAAAGTAAGAAAAGTTTCGCTATTTCGAGAAAAAGGTGTACGTGTATTCATGATGTGTCAATTATGACACATGTATGTAAATTTTTTTCAGTAAACGAAGAAAATTACGATGAAAATATGTTATTGTAATAAGTTTAGATAAAAGTTAATACAAATAAAATTAACAAATTGTATTATAATAAGTTTAGCCAAATATTAGTCACACTTTCAATTATTTTGTTACAATTGATATCTTTATATTTTATTTCATACTTTATTTTATATCAATAATTATTGTTTATGCGTATTTATCAATAATTTTATAAATAATTACTCGAGAAACGAAAATTGTCCTTTGGTATCTTAACGAACTGATTAAATGTCGATGGTATTAATTACTCTGGTGTCTTGGAAAGTGGCTTTTATCTTAGAACTGGCTTTGTGAAGCAAGTCCCTTATCTACTTTCTCAAGCATACAAACAAGCGTGACCAAGCGTGTCTGTTATGAGACTTATTGTTAGCTAGACATTCCGTGTCACGTATTTCCATCTCACTCGTACTTAATTAATGAAAAAGATACTTGAGATTCTTTAAAAGATCTACTGTCCTTTAAAATTGGTCAGATTCGATCCTGAACTTCAATTACTTTTCAAGGTATTAGTATACATTGTGTCACTTTTTAATAGTTGTTAATTAGGTGAACGGGCCATCGTTTTATCATTTTAGAGTAAATGGTCGTAACTTTTGCATTTATCCTTAAATCTTTTTTCTGTGTTAAAAGAAGAGAAATTTGAGTATTACTGGATAGAATGAGAATTTTCAGAATAGAAGTGGAAGATATTAAATTGGACAAATTTGTTTAAAAATATATAATTAAAACAGCTATTTCAATGAAAAACGAAAAAGAAAGAAGAACTGAAATGGAGAATATTACTGAATGATAGCGAAAATAGAAACTTCGAAAACTGTTTTAAAAAATTATAAAATTGGGTTAAATAAAAGTAAGTTCATAATAATTAACTGAGTGTATAGTAATTACCAAATATTTTCTGTCGATATTACCTCAGAAAAAAAAAAAGAGAATATACATCTTGCCGTTTTATTATATATATATGTGATATGTGCCGTTACAATTAATAATTATCCAAAATTCATTCGAAACTGAATAACACCAGCACTGGATAGCACAAATTGACGCACAATAATAGCGAAAGGATTTTCCAATGCAGACGTTGGAATCCCAGAGAACGTGACTTCCTCCTTCCTGATCCAGGATTATTCTCGAACACTATGGGACGATTAGGCGTGTCACTAACCCGGTACACATTGGTCTGGACGAGGCCAGGGACGGTTATCGACAGCGAATGCCTGTTGCACGTATCGAGCATCGACATTCACTCGATTATTTACGCTGCTGTGCACCAGTAGCGGATGTCATAAAAGACGTACTAGACTTCGTTCGAACTGGTATTCAAACGGACAAGAAATAAAAAAAATATCGATGATAAATCATTTTTACCCTGGAATATCGGGTGTACGGTGAAAACGATGTTTTTAGGCTGTTAAGCAACCATAATTGAGAAATTTCGTTTTACAAAAGGTCGATAGCAAAGTATATCTGATGCTTGATGGAATTTCATAAATGAATGAAAAATGGAGGTGAATTTTGGAATATTGCAAAAATATTTCCAACACTTTTCTTTTAATTTTCCTAGTATTTTGCGTTAATCGTTGTTAACGTTCTTTTATTAATATTTCAGTTAATATTCATTTTTATTAATCCTCGTTCATATTATAATTTTTACTATTTATTATCAATTCGTATTAATATTCTAACCAATATATCTTACTGTAAATAAGTATTATTTTAATTACACCAGTTTCACACTCGTATTCAATTTATTCAGAAATATTTCGACTTTTTTAGAAAATGTTTATTCAGCTAAATAATTAGTTATAATGGATTATTAGAAAGCTAGGTAATCTTCTTGCTGATGGCTTATTGATCCTTGCACCATAGCTTATCGCATCACTGTACCCTATTGATGGAATATAATAATACCGTGATTACTATGATTGATAGGTTCAGATAGAGCCACTGGGATAATCTACGTTAAGTGGAGAATGCATGCTACTGATAGAATAATCTCGTCAAAGCTGGATTCTAACCTAATCTCGTGGGGTATCTTAACCAGTGAATATAGCAGAGCTACATTTATAGTAAAATTGCATTGCAATAATATTCACCACATGGTTCTACTTTTTCTTCTACTTGTTTAATCATTATTCCAAATTATTCCATTTAATTATTACTTAAATTTTATTAGATTAGTTCTTAATTACATAACGTTATATGAGCTTTTGTTTATAAAATTTATATTTAAGAAATACAATATAATGCATCATGAATTTTAAAAACAATGTAATAATAATTTAAGATATATATGATAACTTGTACCATAGAAATTAATGTTTTATTGTTTCAGTATTAATTTTATTATCAACATACTTTCCATGTTTGTACTATATAATAGTATATATATTACCTAATTATTTATTCCAAAATTATGAACACATAATTACTTTTTATTTGAAAATGATTTTAAACATCGAACACTTTAAAAAGAAAATCAGTTATAATAAAAATTATTAGAATGTAATGACAAAAAAAAAAAAAATGAAATTAAAAAGTAGAAATAAGGAAACAGTACAAAAATAGTACAAATTTCTAGAAATGAATAGGAACCGTTAAAATAGTTATGCAACTACCAATTTAGTTTTTATCATTGCTTTAACCACGTCATTGACATTGACGTTAAACCATTAACATTGCATTAATCACGGTTGTGTTCGAGTACATCATAATCCCGATTACTCAAGCAGGTGTCGTTAGTTACAAATTCCTTCGTCATGGTTCCTCGAATTCTTTCGTCTCCCGTCATTCGTGCGTGAAATGCCCAGGTTTACACAGAATGTCGGTATCAATTACCCAACAACGATATTTCTACGATCATTTCAGCAGATCGTTGCCAGTTTACGACAATTCTATTTTTACACTGCACAAACTGTTTTGGTTAATAACTTCTTCAATCATGTTTTGTTAATATATGTCATAAGGTGTCTATATTTCTTTCTTTCTTTGTCTTCTTAAGGTTATTCGTGTTAGTCGAAATGAATGGAAAGTGGACGAACTATACAGAAATATTTTTGACATTAGTGTTATATAATATTAGATTGGGAAAAAAGAAATCTATTTAAAATTATAAAAATAATGAATTTCTTTTTTTCGAATAATAAATTATATTAGGCTGAGGAAAAAGAAATACATTATTTTACCCGAGCTTGATATGATGGCTTTATTACTATAGAAGGTAGAATTTGTTGTTAATTGCTAATTAAAAGTGTCTTGGCAAATGTAATAACAGGATAATAATAATACTAATTAATGTGTGTTATTAGTAATGTGTGTCAGTTGTGTGTTATTATTTAATAAACAATTCTCTAATACTAATTGTTAATTCATATTTAATTTTAATAATTGATATTAATATTAATTATAGCGAATAGTATTATTTATTGCTGGTATTAAGTTATGTGATAGTAATAGTAAGTGAAGTTTTACTTTATTATATTATTTTGTATTTATTGGAACAATATATAGTTATAAATTATTTAGTCCTTACAAAAATATGCAAAAAGCATATTTAGATTAAATTTAGATTTAATAAAATTGAAATATAAAATTTATTTAACTTTAATGATTAAAATAATTTGAAAAGTTACTAACATTATTTTGAGATATCATGAAAAAGGAAAAGGTATATAATGTTAGATTATTACCATTCAATCACTATGAAAATAAAATTGGAAGAATAACAAATATATCAGCTAATATTATCGATCAAGGGAACTGTCCAAATAATAATGATTAATGAAAACGATTTATACTATCTTGTAATAATATAATACACAAACCTACACTATATCAAAATCATAGAAAAAGTGTATATGTGTTCGTATCAAAATTTAATTGCACACCCATCAACCATGATTACGCCATTTTTATTGGAAATAGATCTCGAATAATCTCTGGAAAATAATTTCGTCGTAATGAACTTGTCCCAATTAGGCCACGGACGATTGTTAGAAATGATTGTTCGGCTATTAGTTGCCATTGTTTGGCGTTTCGCAAAGTCTAATTACTTGAGAGGTTATTAAGAACTCGGGCGTAATGAGACGTAATGGAATCTTACAGAATTTGCATCGGGCATCACGTTCGAGGATCTCAGACTGTCATTGCCATTGACCATAAGAGCTGAGTTGTATTACAAAACACTAGGGCGTGCTTTCATGAAAGTTGACTGAAGTGGGCTAAATAATCATATATTGCATAATAGAGTGATTAATAGTACTTAATAATGATATAATTATACAATTTTTTTGCGATAAGATATCAAAGTCCACAAGATATAGAATCCTGAGATTTTCGTTACCGATTTAAAAAATGTTTTAAATAAATAAAATATAAGATTATGTGTGACGAACTAAACGTATAAATATCGAATACGATTATTGTCAACTTTCCTTACAGTATTATAATAAAGATAAATTTTAAATAGCAAGGGTAATAATATTATATTCCATTTAATTTATTAAACTACTTGTCTGATGAATATCAATTCTCTTAAAAAAATACTGAATGCACAATTTTCTAAATAAAAAGAGGAAAATGGAATAAGACACCCCTATATTTAATTACACATTCAATCATTCAATCACAAGCATATACTATATTAACTTCATCGCAAGGAAATCATTAACTTCAGGTAAAATTTGTTAAAATTAAAAGTCAAAATTCAAATATAGAATAAGTAACAAAAAAAGCATAAGAAATAATAATCATGCATTAAAATTTACTTACAAAGCATCACCAAGGAAACAAATTCACCCCAAATCGTAAATAAGTCACATATATCACTCGTGTATTAATCCACCCCTTAAGGAGACCAACTCTAACGTACCAAAAATTCACGACTGACCTACCCTTGCCTCTTCTTCGTCCACAGCAATCTTTCTCGCCAGAGATTGATGCAACCGTCCTTATTTCACCTATTTCACCTATTGCTTCTGGTTTCTTCTTGCGATCCCGATATCGTTTCCCCGGCGATCGACCAACCGACTCTCTTTTCCCGCATTGCCAAACAGAAATGCCTCTCCCCACCCCTTATTATGTGAAAATCAAGCGGAACGCGTGCGTGTGCGCGCGCGAATATTTCATGTACACCAGCGTGTCCGCTTGTTTAGCTGCTCTAAGTGGGCGCCCGTATTGTTCCACGACTATATAAGGTGTACCACGGCCCGTTCGATCGGCAGAAAAGCATCAGGTCGTGGATCATGGCTAACATGAGGCTCCTCGTGAGTAACGACCATAACATTACGCATTTGACATAATTTGAAGTGGTGACAGGGAGTTTGTAATTGATTATGGAGCTTGGTATGTGGCTTGGGAGAATGGTAAAGGCAACGGGATTAGAGTTGGGTTGCAGTTTAGTATAGATGGGGTGATGATGGGTATTTTGTAATTTGGTTGAGTTTTGTTCGTTCAAGTTGTGTGGTTTGTAGTTGGACAAGGGTTGACAGAGTGCTTGGTCGTTGGTTGTTTATGTTAACAGCATTAGAGTGGAATGTATGAAGATCATTTTTAATATAAGCTTCATGCGTTTCGTGAAGATCTTGTTTCTTAATTTATTTTTCTACAATTACATAGTCACTAAAGCCTCAGTACTTTAGAAAGCTTGATGTAATAATTAAACCTATAACTAATCTCAAAGTAATCGCTGATTGCTATAATGGTGCTTATTTACTTTCATTTGAAGTTCATCATCATTAGTATTCATAAATCCGGACTTTTTTTTGTTATTATACCATTAATTTTTAATATTTTCTATTTAACTTCTTTCAAATTTGTCTTCGATGCTCCTCTTCTCTAAGAATTTTTTTTAATTACTTCTCACGCTTTAATCCATATACATTCATTTAAATTCTCATTTTGGTTATCATTATCTTCAAAATTGCTTCTATTAATTAATTAAATTAAAATTACCTTTGTCTTTCCTAAAATTTATTTTCTATATTCTCTTATATAAATTCATTAATTAAATTCTTACAGTTGACGTTGAGATTTATATGTTTTATAAAAAGAGAAAGCCTAACTATTTTTTGTTAATTTCAATACACGTATAGAAACTCCTGTAATTTCATATTTAAAATTTGTATTACTCTTTCTAAAATATTTTAAATCAACTATCTCTTGATACCAATAGTATTTTAAACTATACTCTACACATCTTTATTCAAATTTATTGAATTCTTCTATAGTTTCTTGACTTGCAACATCGAGTTACACATGCTCTAGATAATAATTCAGATTCAACAAAGCCAGTTCGCATTTGGAATAAATTTTAATATTAATTGAAACTTCGTCTGAAATTCTTAGAACTGACATACTAGAGTAGCTATTATAATGCTGATATACTTATCTAAATCGAGATATTTTCAATAAAATAGCATAATGTTTTAATATCTTATTTATATCCAAAGTTCTTATTATTTATATAAATTATTTTACCAATATTGCATTAAACAATGAATAAACACAAAAGCTTCCCCATTGCCATAATCAACTTTCAATCTTTCCCAACATTTCAACATCTAACTCTTGATTTCCAAATAACTTAAACTTTCACACTAAAACATTTTACTCAACCATCATTTCCACTTTATTTTTCATTTTAGCTCCCTTTGTCGTGTCTCATCCTTTCGGTATCCAGCGTGCCAGGTTATGCACCCTATGGGGCACCATACCAAGGTCCTCCAGCTCCTCTGGCACACGATGGAAGGGTGATCGACACACCGGAAGTGATTCACGCGAAAGCAGCTCATTTAGCAGCTCACGCAGCTGAAGCTGCTAAAGCGAGCTCACTCGGCTATGGCGACTATTCTGATGGAAAATACGAAGACTATGGCGGCTCTTACGTGGCCCCGGCTCAGAACATTTATCATGGACCTCCGGCACCCTTGGCTCACGACGGAAGAGTGATCGACACGCCGGAAGTGGCGCATGCGAAGGCAGCGCACCTGGCGGCGCACGCAGAACAAATTTCAAAGATAGCTCAAATTTCTTACGCCGATCCCTATCCTCAGCCACATTGGTGAACGAGTTGCATACGACGCCATTGACGACGGAATCGTGAAATCTCGATCGATGTGCTAGAAGAAAATTGAGTTTCTGATTTATGCGTAATTTTCACGAGATTGTGAATTAATCGAGACTCTTTGTTTCTGTCGCTGTCGTTCTGAAGTCGATGTGCGTTCTAGAGGTCTTGTTGATGTTCTTGTTTATACAATAGTCTGGTTTTGTAATATTATGGAGCATGGAGTTGTGTAAAATATTATAGAAGGGTGGAAAAGGCTTTTTATAAGTTAGATGTAGATTATGGATTGTAACGACGATGTTTTTATTATGTTGGACTGGTATTTGATTAAAGTGATTGAAAGTATTTAACGAATACTTGATCTTCATTTCTTCTCGTGTTTATACCTTTCTCCTTTTATATCTTGATAGAATAAAATTTATTTCTTCAGCAATATATCTTTGTAGAACTAGAAGTAATATTCCTGTGTTTATCGAAACACGATTGAAGTTGAAATTTATTTGGGAAATAATTGTCTTGTAGAATTTATACATTTTCTAAGTAATTATAGATTTCGTTTGAATGAATTTTAAAATATACACTTGTTCTGAAGATTCGATTGAAATTTAAAATGGTTAATTTTTATCAATCATTCGAATCAGTCACACGAAGTCAACGTGATTCTCACAGTGTAAGTCATAGTTATTCGCATCAGCGAGGTCTCATATGTGACATTTTCTTCCTTCTTATGTCACTGTGAGAAGCAAAGAGTTCAAAAGGAGTTCAACAGACCTAATGTAACTTGTTTCTTCTTNTAACGAATACTTGATCTTCATTTCTTCTCGTGTTTATACCTTTCTCCTTTTATATCTTGATAGAATAAAATTTATTTCTTCAGCAATATATCTTTGTAGAACTAGAAGTAATATTCCTGTGTTTATCGAAACACGATTGAAGTTGAAATTTATTTGGGAAATAATTGTCTTGTAGAATTTATACATTTTCTAAGTAATTATAGATTTCGTTTGAATGAATTTTAAAATATACACTTGTTCTGAAGATTCGATTGAAATTTAAAATGGTTAATTTTTATCAATCATTCGAATCAGTCACACGAAGTCAACGTGATTCTCACAGTGTAAGTCATAGTTATTCGCATCAGCGATGTCTCATATGTGACATTTTCTTCCTTCTTATGTCACTGTGAGAAGCAAAGAGTTCAAAAGGAGTTCAACAGACCTAATGTAACTTGTTTCTTCTTATATTACAGTCTAAAAGCAGGAGATAATATAGGAGCGAGAGAAACCAGTTCTATTCACGAGTAAGACTTGACTAGCACCAGACGTGTATATTATGTTTAAACGAAATTTGTGCCAAAATGAACCTTCAGTAACTTCGTGCAAAGATAGTATACAGTTTCCTGCTAGAGCAAGTAGCTTACAAGTGTCAAATTTATTTCGAAACTATATGCTCAAATTGTTCAACTCGACGTTTATTAACCCTTCTCATAGTATGTGGGAGTTGGGTGTCTTAAATTATATTTATAGTTGGAATTAGATACCTCTTGTTAGCAGGGCCGTCTTGGGTATGCTATCTTAGGGTGTAAAGAGCAGTAAGTTAAAAATAGCCTACAATTCGAACAGAAATATACTTAAGATCTTATCTGACACGTGAGATTTAGAAAAATTCTAAACTGGGCTTGAAAATCTCAACTATCTACAGATCTGTTAAATTTTTTTATTTATTCATCATAAAGTCAGATACTTACAACTTTCAACAACTTTGCTAATACTATAATCTTATCGTACATAAAGAAAAATAAGAATTAAATTGAGAGCACAGGTTAGTAATCAGGCAATCAATTTTAGACTTAACATAATGTACGAATAAAATATATACAAGGTGAACCATTTAATGATACCACTTCGATCGTTTTCATTGTTACTAAGTTACTTAACAAAATTAACTTAACAAAAATCATGTGTCGTTATTTTCATATTATTCCTTTTCATCCTGATATTAACAAGCAAATAATTTTTTCTTATTTCTACAATAATTGAAGACAATCGAGGTCGTCGTTTTACATGAACCACTTTCTGTATAAGTACAAATATAAGATGCTATAAACTAATTACAAAGACAAAACTAATCGTTTCATTAATAAACGGAAAACCTGTCCCAAACTTAACTCAAACTAAACATAGTACCATAGTAAGTTCTTGTCAAGAGTATATTCAAAGACAAAACTAATCGTTACATTGGTTCATTAATAAACGGAAAACCTGTCCCAAACTTAGCTCAAACTAAACATAGTACCATCATAAGTTCTGGTCGAGAGTATATTCAAATAAATCCATCTTCGTAGCTTGTTATCGGGAATAAATGGAAATAAAAATTGACCTAAACGCAGCATGCGTTCGAAGACTCACGGACGGCAGTGCACGTCCCGACCACGTTTGTCTCGCGTTATCAGAGCGTTGGCGACAAGCTCGCAGTTCCGTTCAGGTCAGCACGCGAACAATGCGCGAGGTGGTCTTTGAACCGGCACAACTGTCGCAACTGTTCGTTATTTTCAATGAAAGAAAGAGGGGAAAAAAGCTGGGGAAAGAACCGAATGCACCGTTTGCGACGCCGCGTGACAACACGCTGATCGTAGAGGTGGGTGAACACGGAATGGCGACGATCGAAGGAATTCGTTTCGTCCACTTGCTGTGGGCACCGATGAAATATCGCTCTTGGAGGGTATAGAGAGTGAAATGCTTGTGAAACACGTTGTCGCCGCGTGTTACTTACATATGTACGCAAAGGATGGAGATTTCTGCAGCGTTTCGTGTCACTCTTTGGAGATTGCAACACGAGCTGTTGCAGATTATTTGGGGATACTGGTATTGGTGACGAAAAGATAGTCCTTTGGATTGTGGAGAGCGATGGGCGAATATTGGTATATTAGTGATGATAAATGGTAATTTTTAGAGGCATTGGTGGAAAAATGGTAATTTGTTAGTACACCGGTATTGATGACGCAAAATTTGTTTTTAAGATTGTGGAAAGGACTAGGATAATACTGATGTACCAGGAATAATAAATGATAATTTTTTGAGGTGTCAATAAAATAAACGATTTCTTTTTTTTAATATCGGTTTTGGTGATGAAAGGGTCGTTTTTAGAATCCTGAGAAGAAATTGGTGAATATTGGTGTATTAGTGATTGTAAAATAGTAATATTTGAGTATCTCGGTAAAATAAATTGTTATTTTCTTTAAATGTCAGTATTGGTGACGAAAGAGTCATGTTTAGTTTAAAAAATATCAATATAAAAATAGTTTTCTATATTAAATAAATTCTTGCGGTATTTGTGATTATAAAAAATAAAAGTGTCTTATTTATTCTTCTTTATACGTTTTCATGTTTAAGACAAAAGTACTTCGATTGTTCCCCTGAATTTTCTAGCACTTTAGTCTAGCTATTTCTAGTAACTTTTCTGGCAATTTATTATAAGTTAACTCTCTACTGTTTTCAGTAGAAGTAAATAGTACACTTTCACATTTATGTTGATTAAAAAAGACTTAATTAAAATTGGCTTCATTTTTGTCAATTTTTAATTTCATGTCTAATAAAAAAATACTTATCTTTAATTCTTTCTTGATATACAAACCAATGCAAAGGTACTTTTATTTCCACGACACTTCTGTCGAACAAATAACTAAATATTGAAACCATATTACCCACACAGTATCCATCCACTTTAATTATTTAAACAACTTCGAAAAGCCCACAAACGTAACAATTTAAACTAATGGCAGAATAAAAACAATGTTCATTATCCTACTAAACAACTACGTGTGCCAACAATGGCGACGAACTCTACCTATCATTATCACCTGTAAAAACTCCAAACAAAAGTATAAACCTTCCGTCATTTGAATACATAGCTTCTATAACTAAAGGGTTAGGTGGTAACTAAACATTTCCTATATCTATTCCCAACCCAGAAATACCCAAAATTCCGTTCCAAATGGAATTTATTAACTGAAATTCCGTTAAAAACGAACGAATCGTCTCCAGAGCGCATCTTCTATGCGGGCGTCGAGGTCTCCAAGTCACTCGGTTTAGTCGATCCCAGCTCTCACGCGGCCGTCGAAGTCTCTGGGCAATGAAGTCCTGCTGAATATCGAGGACGTCGTGACTGCATCCGCGATGACGTGCGTGTCCACGTCCAGTGCATAGCGCCTAGGCGAGTTTTATTCCTGACGAGGTTACGGGACACGCGGTGTCATTGTTAATGGCTGGTAAATGTTACGGGGCAGGGCAAGGCAGCCTTTAAAGCAGAGCATTTTCCTGGGTGTGGTTGTGTACCCCGTTGTCGCGCACGGGGTGGGGCACGCGACGACGCCCTGTACCCCTATAAATTGGACGATCCACGATAGTGGAAGTCATAATGCGGATCCCAAGCTCTGTCGATAGTCGCTGGATCGACCTGCGCTGAGCTTCGACGTCATGATTCGGTATCTTGTGAGTATGCCGTACTTTTTTTATTTTCATTTCTTTGTTCTCTCCTTCCGTTGAGATTTTTCTTGTCCCCTGTGTTCTTCGACGACATATTCTTATCGTTTGGGTTAGATTTGGATTAGAGCGATTTTGGGAATGATTCGTATTACCGTTTGCTCTTGGATTGTGAAAGGATATTTTGAAAAAGCTGCTTTCTCTCCGTTTTAGTCCTTTTTATTATTTCCATAAGTAATCTTTATTTTCATATTTTTTTCAATAGCAGAAATAACATTTTCTGTACCGATTTTAAAATACGAAAGAATTTAGTAATGTCACATTTAAAATAGCTCTTGCTTTTCGTTAAGTTTCTACAAGGCGGTAATTAGGTAATTGTTTTAAATAGTAATTCGCAAAATTTCGTGTACAGGAGTATAGCGATGGAATTAGGATAAAATATATGGGTATAGAGATTAATTGTTTACTTTTATTTTCTTTCAGATTCTCGTTTCTGTAATTCTCAACGTGGCCTACTCTGCGCCGCAGTGGTATGGGGGTGGGCATCCTGGTGCCTACGGTGGCCACGCAGCACCAGCTCCATTGGGGCCAGATGGAAGAGTGGTGGACACACCGGAAGTGGCC
Source organism: Euglossa dilemma (assembly GCA_002201625.1). Lineage (NCBI taxonomy): Eukaryota > Metazoa > Arthropoda > Insecta > Hymenoptera > Apidae > Euglossa > Euglossa dilemma. The sequence continues at coordinate 26,536 of NIJG01000014.1, read as the reverse complement.
CAATTGAAGGCAGCTCATTTGGCTGCATTGGCTGACGCCAATGCGAGGGCACCCAAGGGACCAGGTCCTGCTGGTCCTTACCCCGGCCCTGCTGGTTCCTACGCACCTGGAAACTATGCACCGCATTACAGGTCTTGCATATTGTCTCATACCGAAGGAATTTCTATAACTAACTAGAAACAAATAACTATAAATTAATATATTTTTCCCTTTTTTTAATTTTCGAAAGATCGGAATCGGAATTTTTATAAAATTAATAATCGAATGTAGCTATAATTATATTATCTTTCTTTGT
>NIJG01000013.1:4682224-4710360 GCA_002201625.1 Euglossa dilemma | reverse complement strand
AAAAAGAAAAAAAAATCAGGGCTGCCAACCTAACAAAGAAAAAAAATAAAAATCAGGGCTGCCAACCTAACAAAGGAAAATAAAAATCAGAGCTGCCAACCTAACAAAAAAAAAATAAAAATCAGGGCTGCCAAGCTAACAAAAAATAAAAATCACGGCTGCCAACTTGAGAAAGAAAAAAAAAATCAGTGCTGCCAACCTAACAAAAAAAAATAAAAATCAGGGATACCAGCTTAAGACGAAAAAAATAAAAATCGGGGCTGCCAACCTGACAAAAAAATAAAAACCAGTGCTGCCAACCAAAAAAAAGAAAAATCAGTGCTGCCAACCTAACAAGAGAAAAAATCAGTGATACTAACTTAAGACGAAAAAAATAAAAATCAGGGCTGCCAACCTAACAAAAAAAAATAAAAATCAGGGCTGCCAACTTAAGAAAAAAAAAAAAAAAATCAGGGCTGCCAACCTAACAAAAAAAAAAAAAAAAACAGGGCTGTCAACTTAAGAAAAAAAAAAAGTAAAAATCAGGGCTGCCAACCTAACAAAAAAAAAAAAAAAAATCAGGGCTGCCAACCTAAAAAAAAAAAATAAAAATCAGGGCTGCCAACCTAACAAAAAAAAATAAAAATCAGGGCTACCAGCCTAAGAAAAAAAATAGAAATCAGGGCTGCCAACTTAAGAAAAAAAAGAAAAAAAAATCAGGGCTGCCAACTTAAGAAAAAAAAGAAAAGAAAATCAGGGCTGCCAACCTTACAAAGAAAAAAATAAGAGTCAGGGCTGCCAACCTAACAAAGGAAAATAAAAGTCAGAGCTGCCAACCTAACAAAAAAAAAATAAAAATCAGGGCTGCCAAGCTAACAAAAAAAAAAATCAGTGCTGCCAACCTAACAAAAAGATAATGAAAATCAGGGCTGCCAACTTAAGAAAAAAGAATCAGTGCTGCCAATCTAAGAAGAAAAATAAAAATCAGTGCTACCAACTTAAGAAAAAAGATAAAAATCAGGGCTGCCAACTTAAGAAAAAAAAATATAAATCAGGGCTGCCAACTTCAGAAAGAAAAAAATATAAAAATCAGTGCTGCCAACCTAACAAAAAAAAAAATGAAAATCAGGGCTGCCAACTTAAGAAAAAAAATGAAAATCAGTGCTGCGAACCTAACAAAGAAAAAAAATAAAAATCAGGTCTGCCAAATGGCGCCGTCGTCAACGTGTTAAAGTAGAATAACGCGTAGTATCACATATTATTTCATTACATGATAATTGTTGTAAATTTTTGCAACATTGTCGTAGTACTTACGAATGGGCCACAGCGGAAATTCAAGAAATTGATAGAACTTTAACGGGATTAAGATACTCAACTGTCAATACTTGTTTGATGATAATGTAGCGTATGTGAAACGAAGTGAGGATATACAATGCAATTAAGAAGTGATACAAAGTGCGCAGTGTAGAATGACGGCGATGTGAGTGTGATGTGGTAGATTTAGTTAGGTATATCCTTTGGATCTAAGATAGGTAGTGTGAAGTAGATTTTTAATTAGGTAAGATATTCTTACACTAAGTGAGGTTAATGTTTATGTAACATGCTTGTAAGTTTAGACTTTAGTAGATACTTAAAGAAAGGAATTAACATCTATGCAGAGACTCTGACTACATTTCTGGGCTCAGTAGATTTGAGTAATTTAAACATTTCAGTTATTTTTAGTTAGGTAGTGTTAAGGCTAAGTAAAAGTTCCTATATAAAATAGTAACTAAGTTTATATATAATTAAGAATAAGTGGTATTAGTTAGTATTAGGTTAGTAAAATAAATTTAATTCTTCATGAGACATTTCGTTTCTTCTGGTGTGGGCTTTCCTTCTCTAATTTGTTAATTATCAATTATTCTATATTTTCATACTCAGAAACATGTGAAGTCTCGTTGCACGAATGGAGCGTGGTCTTTCTCTTCTTTAAACTTTCCAATTACCTATATTTCGTGCCAATGAAAGTGTAAAATATTGACACAGAAGTGAAATAACAACTCGCATAGAGTTATATTCTTAGGTTAAGGCTTAATTTTTCATTTATTTCTAGGTTTTGGCTTGGTGCGAAATTTATCTTATTTTCAGCCTTAGTTTTTCGCCTCGAATTTTCTTTCAAATCCTTTTTGCTACACTTTTGCACATCGATTGGAGATGGGACGTTTTGCAAACGTGCATCAAAAGAGACTTATCTTTTTGCATTTTACGCTGTTTGTTTTTTATCGTTCGAACATGATCGACAAGGATGTATGTTCATTCGTAGATATTTTAAGGATTAATGGAATTTACCTGTGATACATTTCAGTTGAATTGGAGCTAATGTCGGATTTTAATCGTAAGTAAAATTTGTGGATTTGAAGATGTGAGTTTGCAGGTAACTAAATAATTAACGAAATTTATCCATAATTGAATGGGACTGGTCAGATTTGGATCATTACCGCGTTACTTCAATGAAGTGGAGTTGAATGAACTTCACGGTTGAGATTGCCAGGCCTCTTATAAGTATTTGAAGAATCCATGGAATTTGTCTACTCGTATTTAAGTGAAACTCGAGATAAGATCTTCATTGAAACGGTGTAAAATTTATAACCGACGTTGCAAGTTCGTTGAATATTTAAGGACGCAATTATACGGAATTTTAAAAGGGTTATTATCGACGGGGCGCGTGTTCATCCAAATGAATTATCTAACATTACAATTGACAAATTCAAACCTAACCTAATCCACTTGTAAATTCACCATTTCTCCGAGGATAAAAACGTCATAACCTGTGCCGAACACATTTCCGGTTGCTGCCAGGCCATTCAAACGTTCCCTCGTAGACTACCAACTGTTTCGCAAAATTCTCCATGAATATTCGAAGAACGAGAATACACGCTGGAAGATCGATCACGAAAAATGCTCGCGATTCGAGGGAACGGTAGAAAAGCAAAGCTGCGATCCTCGCTTGTATAAATTTCCAATAACCTTCCACAGGAGTTCCTCCTTCGAGTCCGACAACGTATTTGCCGCGCGCTAAACGAGATTTACAGCGCTCTTACAATGGCATGCGTCGTGTAAAAACCATGAAGAGATATCGCGATGTTGGCGAAGAGTGTTGGTGCGTTAGCCAAATGTACGAGCCGCGTGTAGTTTGGCCGAAAGTGCAGTGGGGGGCTGCGGGGGTCGCGCAAGTCGGCCACTTATTCTCCGAAAGTTTCCCCTGATACGGTAGAGCAGCTTTCTGAGCTCTAGGCGCGAACCTGTAGGTTGCCTGAATTATTTCAAGGTGTGCTTGATTTAAGAGCAACGGGAGCGGTCTGCGAAGTTTAGATTAAGGGCATAAATGAAATCTGAGGCGAGTTCGCGAGCGTTCAGTTTATTCTCCCTTTCGTTAATTTGTTATTCCGAAGCCCGTAGCGTTTCACTTCATCATCGTTAAATTTTCAAAACGAGGAAATATAGCCGACGAATCCGTGGGATAAGAGCGGCGGGGGTGTACCGGAATGAGCCCGCGTAATCATCTTTTAACACGGTAAGACTGATCTGCTCGAATTCGTTCGCTAATAAATCGGCCGAGGTTATTACTTTGCCCGGTGTGACTGGGTAGGCTCGTAGCTGATAGGCGAACAACGATTATAGATCTACTAATGCTTTACGTATGGGTTACTTCTTCTTTGTCCCACTCGCTCTTCCGAGTAAAAATATTTCAAATACTTTCATTCAAATATTTTGAAAGTATCTAATTATAAATATAAATTGTTTCTGTAATTGTTACTTCGCGCACTGTGTTTAGGTATAGGTCAGTAGTCCTAGTGTTAACGATTTGTTTTCTGCATTGGTTTCTTGCATTCGCTATGAAAAAATCCTCGAAAGTGCTCGTTAATCATTTCTCTCCCCTACAAATACACTTTCTGGCTCTTCATCATCCTGGTATCTAACGCTCGATCAGAATAGCATTTTCCTTCCTAATATTACACCGCGACAAATTAACCAGATATCTACGATCGCCAGGAACTTTGTTTAGACATATCCGAATGTCCTTTAGAAACTGCTGCATAGGATGGATCAGATAGAGAGACGGAGAAAGGATGTGTACGCGGAAAGATAAATGGTCGAAAGTTACTTTAGAGAGTTAAAGTTATCTTTCAGAGTTAATGTTATCTTTCAGAATTAAATTCCCTCGGCAAGCGTGTCTAGAGCCTCTTCACGACTGTTCCTCGTAGAGTTCAACCAGAGAGAGAGCAAGTGTTTACAACCGAACTAAGTCATTCTTATCAGTTCACCGATTGTAAAACCTGTTAATTCTCATGGTATCCGAATTCACCGGGTAAACATTCGATTTAAAATTTAAATAATCCTACAATCGCACCCTCTGCCGTTTCAGCCGAAACAAATATGGCGCATTGAAGCTCCTCTTCCGGAGGACCGACTTATTACGAGCTTTTCTACTACGCGGACAAAGATCGTCGGATTCCCCTTCCTCATTCGTATCCTCGGTCGTTAAACGACCGTCAGGAGTGCTTTTATACTGGGTGTCCCAGCAACGATAGTACAATCAAAGCAGTTGCGATTTCACGCGATAAAACGAATCGTAAATGAAGAATTAAATATTTTTACAGCTTCGTTATCGGAAAAATCGATTCTGAAGAATTCAAAAATTAATTTAATCGCAATTAATTCGAAGAATTATCCTCTCCGGGTTATATATATATTGTTGGAACACCCTGTATGATATCTCTTTGCTTCGGATGCTGCCGAGGCGAGGCGAGCCGTAACCTAAAGAAAACCGGAAGTGGCGCTGGCGTCTCGCGAACTGTCTCGGACCCGGTGGCACCAGCCCTCCGTTCTTCAATTCGAACGCGAAATAATTACGTCGGGGTGAATACGCGTGCACCTTTCTTCCCGTTTCGTCGTTTCAGCGTCTTCGACCGGTGAAACCGGCGAACGTTTTGTTCCGGCTTCCCTGGCGATGGTTGTAAATTCCCTTGGAAAATTAAATGACCGGGCGGGGGGTGGAGACAAGCGAGACGCGCTGGAATATTCGCAGTGGTTAGTCTTTTGAGCATCCGTGAAACGGGTAACCGTGTGTGCGTATATTTACACGCGTGAGCGTAGCTGCACGAAGTTGCACGGAGTTGTTATAGGGGTCGTGGATGTGGGTTTGGGTTTATACGTTTCTCTGGCTGTGAAACACGTTGCGTTTCGTTTCGTGTCTTGAGGGAATAGCAGGGATGTGTAGGTAGCGATATCGTTGAAGATAGCTTGATAATTCGCGGCGTATTTGAGACTAGGCGTATCACGGGAAGCGTATTACAGTGCCACGTGTTATAAAAATGTTACGCGTATTTGTGTTTTGATATGTTTTCATACGGCATTGGGAATTCCGTGTAACGGAGAAAAGACGGCATTAACGTGCCGTTAAAAGACGCGCTTATGTAGTACTAGGTGCAAACAAAGATATGCTAAGTCAAGCACCGTGTAAGGATCATTATCGTTAACTATCGAAAAACGCGGTATTTTACGCGCTACGATGAAAGCGCAACCTCCGCGAGACAGGCAAAGCAGAACCACGTGACGGAATTTGGGCCATAAAACACGTATCATAAAAGAAACTAATACCACACGCTACGCAAGACGTATTACTACGTGATACAGAACTTCTGACTCATAATTCCGGAAACTGCGTTTCTTTCTCGCATAAAACATGTCGCGGTGCCTTTAAAAAAGTATCTCCTTTTACTGCGGCCCCTTCTGTCGCCCCCTTGCAACGCGCACCGTGCTTCTCACTCCCCTGGAACCAGAGGAAAAAGGCGAATTCTCTGGAATAACAGTAAATACTTTGGATCGTAAAGTAACGCCGGAAGTGAATCGTATAAAATACGTATTGATTAGAAAGAGGCTGCCGGGGTGAGGATGGGCCGGGGCATAGGGTTGGACCGTTTGTCCATTTAATGGCGAAGATCTTGACAAAAGGTCTACAAATCCCCCATAGAACGAGCGCCGCATCGCGGGATAAGGGAGAGTAATGGAAGGCGGGCAGTAAATCTGCAAGGGAACAGCAGCCGGCGCGGAAACTTCCTGGAAAATTTAAAGTATTTATAGTTGTACACGCGCAGGTTACGCGAGGCTGGAAAACAGAGGTTTTCGTTTATATCGGGGATCAAGAGCGACGATGCGTCTCCTGCGGCGTCGGGATATCGACTGCTGAATCGTGACGTCACCGAACCCGCGGTCACGTGACGAGTGATCGAACCGGGAGTGGGGGGATGCTGTACGCTTGGTTAATTCAGGAGTGGGGAGTGGATACCGTTCGGTGCAGCGAATATCCCCACTCCGAGGTTGAATATACGCGTCACGTGATCAGAAGTCTGGTGACGTCTGGATTCTGCACTAGATGTCACCAACGCTGAGTCTTTCGCAGCGTTCAGTCACCGAGGATCGACCATGGCGTCGATAATCGGTCGAAGTTTCTTTCTAGCCTTTTTTCCCTTGGGTATTTCGTATCAACGTCGAAGCAAAAGGTCTCTCCTTCCTCATCGATCGCTCTATCTTTGTCTCGCGTCTTCGCTTAGGGAATATTCCGCTTCGTATTCGTAGTCGCTGAAAATAAATTCCCATTTTTAGTCGGAACGCGACTTTAATCCTTCGTACGCCGCTTTTCGCCATCTAGAGTTATTTCGTGAACTTTGATTGTTTTTTCACCAAATCATTCGCGTGTGCGTGTGTGGGTACGGAGAAAGGTGTGGGAAGGTTCGATCGATATTCTCGTTCGAATATCCGCGGATGAAGGGTTCGTAGTAGAGGTATCTGGTATGCAAATTAATTGCACCGTGTATTATAACGTAAGCTTAATCTTTTAAGCTTCTTTGCGTGGTACGTCTTGCCCGTGCGTGTTAATTGAAAATCCATGTGATCCAGCCGTTTTCGCGCGATTTAACGAGCTGAAATGGTTTTCGATACAAATATTCAGTGACTTTTACGATTTCCCAGACGCTTTAAAGTAGAGTGGAATTTTGCTAAAATATTCGTATCAAACTTTCTCGAACCGTTTCTCGTGGACGTTTATAAATCGTACTTCGTTTAATATTTAATATTAAATTATATTTAGGAGCGCGTTGTTTAGAAATAAAAATACCGTGTTTGTTTATTAAATCACGAAATTCTTTCCTAAGTCTAATACTTGGAAACGGTAGCGAGAGGTGGTTGTCGGTCGAAAGACGAATGAAAGGGGAGGAAAGAAGGATCCTCCTCTCACGCGACGCGCGAAGAAAATAATCGGTATGTACCTTGGTAACCGACGGGATAATTGCACGGACGTAAACGTATGCGAAAGGTATTTCACCGCGCGGGTTTCTCCGGTCGAGAGGGCCAGACATCTTCCCGCCGGGTCCGCCGTGAAAAACCATAAAATTAGAGGTCGAAAATTGCGGCGCACCGCAACGGCCAAGATCCGCCTCTGCTGCCACTTAACCAGCTCGTAAGTATCTAGGGATATCGGTGAACGGTGAAAAGCCACGGTCGCTGGCGCCGTGTTTAACACCAGACCATGCGTACCCGTGAAACGTCCCGCAGTTTTCCCTAGCCAACCATCGAATATCTTGTACACTACGAGCAAAAAGTCTCCAGCAATTCTCTTAGTTGCTACGCGTGAATTTTTTTATTATTTATTCAATTCTTCGTCTACGATATCGTGAAAGATTCGTGGTAAGAGATCGGGACAAACACGAATATCACGGGTGAGGCTCGTGGTTAATTTTTGTCGATATCTAACTTTTTCAGTTACGTGTTTTTCTTCTTTTTCTTTTTCTTTTTTCTTTTATTTTGGTTTAGTTCGGCTGGCAAAGAGAATTATTGGTGTTTAATTAGCATGGTCATGCTGCGAAATTTATATTCCAGGGTAAAGCACGCAGTTGAGTTATAGCAGCAAATAAAACACGTGTATATGTCAGAGAATACGGAACAAGGCGGGGATATAAAATAAAAGATACACTACGCGAATATTGTATTGAAATGGAAGAAAGGTATTCGAGCAGCTCTCGCGAAGAAGGAAATAAAGTTTCGTGTTTTACTATGACATTTTGTCGATATTACTAATAATTCTCTGTCGCGCTGCAGGTTTTCTCAGATACTTTTGATTAATGTATTTCCAGATACGCGTTATTTCCTCCGTTTATATTTAACGTCTTGCCAGTGCGAATACTTAGCCTTAAAGAAAAAAATAGAAGAAAATTGAAATATTCCCGGAATAGGCAAGATAAATCCGACTCGCAATCCCTTCAAACATTTACCTTTTAAGTCGCGAATCCTCGTTTCTCGGCTCTCTATAAATTGTCGTTACTTCTCGAAAAGGTAAGCGGCTTTAGAATGCAGTTTCCGCTGTTTAATATAAACTTGGGCGGTTGGTGAACGTCGGGTGGAAGAAATTAGGGAAGAAATTCTTCGAACAGGAGGGAAACTCGAAACGAAGTAGAAACTTCTGACCGAAAGCGAAAGTCCATGAATCTACTACGATTTGTTTCGCGGCCGCTTCCTTTCCACGCGTTCCATTCTCGTATTTCCCGCCGTTGCGCATACCTGCGCGCGGATGTTGCGCGTCAAACGGCGTATCGCGTTTCGACGTAACATAAGAAGCGTGAAAACGAAACCGGACATTACACTCGTGGAATAGAAACCATTGTTGTATGACATAACCGGTGGATTATTCGGCGGAGAGGGGAAACGGTTCTTACTACTTTACGCCGGTGAAACAGGTGACAGAGTTTATTGCCGTCAGTTTCTTTCGCCGCGCGTTGCAGTATCAGGTTAATCCTTACGTTCGCGCGTGTCGCGCTTTGCACGAGACAAATTTATTTTCTCCTGTCGAGTTTTATTTCGTTAATTCTACGATATAACGGCGGGGACACGTTGCAGATTGAAATGAACTCTAACCTTCGTTACGGTTAAAAATACATACAACTCCACGGACTCTTGCCACGTTTTATCTGTTTGTTGAAAACGCAGCTTCGATCTCTGCTGTGTTTCCACTGCGAGTACTAAAATATCGAGAAGTTATATGTATTAGCATTACGTTTTATTGCATAAACAGACGTCGCAATGAAATACTCGGAGATATACTGCGTCTGTAGTACGTTTAGCCTACGTTTCGTTTCAGTGGAATTTAATCAGGATTTACCGCGTCTTACCGAGGGGTGATAATAAAGGAAATATTCCGATTATAGACATTTCGCGACACTATAGGATCGAAGTGTTTTGTATACGCTAAAGAAACTTAGTCTTCGTAGGGAAAGAACCAGGAACGTATATGCTTTCTGTGCTACGTCACGCGATATATGTTCAAAAAGCGCAGTAACCTACTTACTTCGATTCTACATCAATCGATACGTACTAGGTTCACGCTAACGATGTCGTATATCTTTACAAAGCTTCTCGGCGAGTTTAAGCGTGCCGCGTTTTCGTTTCTCGAAATTACCGGCCGTATAAACTCACGCGGTACTGTTTACGCACGAGTAATATTCAGGAATACCAGGCGATAAAACTGAAATCGAATTTCTCGCGAATCTCTTATCCACGAATTCCCATTTTTCTATCTTATCTCTCTGTGCTATTTTATCGCGCAGATAAAGCCGGAGCACAAAGCGTATATACGGATTGCAAGCATCGCGCGAGACGTCCGCATGGGGAAATTAAATCAAGCCTCGGCAAACCTGATAAATTCCGACGGTCCAGCTAGGGGGATAATATTTTCCTCGGTTTCTCAAGCCTCTGGCCCCCCACCTGCTCGGTCGACAGGCCCATTCGATACGTCGAACACGAGGCTGCTTTGTAGCGGTTCTTATCTCGCCGCGGTCCCATGGATACGCTTCGAACGGCACGTGAGGTTATAGGGAAAATTGTGATTCTGCGGGAAGGCACCGAAGGGTCCGGTAGATTCTCGTTATGGAAAGCTCGGAAACCCGTGCCACCGGTACGCGTGTATACCGTGCCAGCCGTTCGCATTGATCGCCCCCGGGCTTCGGTTTCTTCGATTACGCTGAAACCTTCCGAGAAAAAGTGTATCTGGTATCGTTAAACTGCCACGTTTCGGCCGATGCCGGAGCGTTCCGAAGGAATTGCAAAGAGGTTAGCTATCGAGGTGGTTAAGTATTTTCCTTCAAAATTCTTCCGCTATGTTAGAGCAATCGTACAAGGTGGGTCGATTAAAACGAGTCGTCTCTGCCTTTCAGATGCGATTAAACCGAAATTTTGCGTTCTTGATTGGACTTTATTACTCAAGATGTTCCAGCGACGGTAACGTAATCAGGATGAGGGTGAATTTACGTGGAAAATGGTATATCAGTGCTTGGTGGATATTAACCCTTTGCACTCGAGAGGCATAATTTATAAACGAAGCGATAATAAGTATATTAAAGATAACTACACGCTAAGTATCAAAATAAAATAATTCCGCTCGTTCCAAACCCAAACATATATTATTTTTTTCATATTTTCACATAAAAGGTACTACAGAGCTTATAGAAACACAAGAAAAGCTTCTTCACAGCGAAAAAGTCTTCGAGCGCAAAGGGTTAACACCTTCGGCGCCGCGTCACTCGTACTTGGGTTGAGCTTCCATGGGGACCACATTACCCATCTATGGGTGACGCTTTTTTTGTTCAAGTTAAATAAGATTTTCAGTCGCGTTCTGAAAACAAATTTAATGGAATACGTACTGAAGTACAAATAAAGAATATACAGCAAAAAAATGTCAAAAATACACAATTACACTCTACCTTTTATTAATTTATATGTAGGATATTATGAATATTACTTTATCTACATCGCATGATATTCCTTGAAACAGTCCAAGCACATTTGTGGCAATTTTGAGCAATTCAAACAATACGTTGCCATTTTTTTAAGGTTTTTCTTGTGCTTGTTTGCGTTCGACAATTAGCCTCTTCTTTTGGTAACTCAGGACGTACATCCTTCTTATAGGCTCACCCTGCTGTTTCTTGTTAATCTCCAAGTGGTGAGACAGTTTCCTCCTTTTGTGTCTATTAGTGTCGACCTCAGTATTTTTCGAGGACAACTGTGACTAAAAGTTCCCGAAATTTTCATTTTTATTCTCATTTTTATGCGTCGAAGGCTCTGCAAACGTAGAAAATCGGCAATGAACGAACCTACTCGAGTTGGTATTCCCGTTTTTCTCTCCGTTATCGTTCTGGTGCGTCGACGTTAAAATTTGAGCCCACGAGAAACTTAACCGAATTCACGCTTGGCGCGGAACGTGTTAAAAGTCGATTTAAAAAATTCATCCCTGGGATATCCTGTATATTCTCGCACATGTATATTTTGTTTATTTCTCTATTTCCGTTACTCTCTATATGCGCTACCGAACCGCGTGCAATCACGTCCACCCAAAAGCTCCGTTTTCATACCCCTAACTCTTCGGATCAAATATTCTCGATTTTGACGCCTATCGCTCTCGCAATCACGCCTCGTTTGCTGGGCGTAACAAACGCTATCATTCGCACATATTCGACCTGGCGATTGACCCGTGAAATTGGGGCAACCCGCGCAATTTACAGGAAGGGTAAGTGGTTGTAGGTAAGAAACAGCACGGTCGACGAACAGGTACTGTTTGATTGAGCGTATCGGGCAGGCATAGGTGGGTAACGATAACGGTTACCGTTATGGTCTATCCACCGGCCCTTCCCGGCCGAGTGTTACACTATTCCACGTGGCCCCGACGTCGGGGATCGTTATTGCACCGGCAGGAATTTCCTTCCCGACGTATAGTTACACGCGTTACGATTCACGAGGGCCCCAAGTCTCATGGGGGTCGCGCAAACACCTCGATCTCCGACGCTATTTTCGCACCGAGTACACACCGCGTGGAAATTCTTATTTACGAGGCTCACGGCCGAGCCCAATCGCGTTCTGACATTTCACCATTTTATTTTTATTCCTTCTCTCTCTCTCTCTCTTTTACTTTATTACTCCTCGCGATTCCTATTTCCCGACAACCTTTTGTCCCTTTTCCTTTATCCCCGATATTCCCTCTCAATTTACGAAGGTTATCCCGCCATTCTCGAAAAATCACGACGCGTTATCGGATATTTAGATCGGGAAATTTGTAGAGGATTACGCGTCGCGTCGCAATTTCTGAATCGAAGTTGCAGGGTTTTGGGTTTATTAGAATTCGTTGGGAATTAACTTATGGATATGCTATATGGGTTTTAACGATTTATACGATTTATACCGCTTCGAGTTTCGAACTGAACGTTTGTAGAAGACAGAATGCCTCTTCATGGTTTATCCCGATCGACTATGAAACGTGTAGATTTTGTTTTCTTCGGTTGCTTCGAAGTCAACCTCTTTCCATTCGAAGAAGATCCAAGGATCTTCAACGAAAGGAGCAACGAGCCTTATCATAGTCCCGTTTCGACCTCTGCGAGCTTCAAACACGTTGAAAAGGATACGTAGAGGAAGAAACGCGGGGGATGAAATTTGAGGAAATTTATTAAAAGTTATTTACACAGGTATTTACACAGACGTGGTGTTTCCTCGACGCAACGAGGATCGTCGTTAACGAGGAAAGATTTTTTTCTCCTTCCCCTCCAAGGAAGGGGGACTCGGATTGAGCGATGAAAGAGGGTTTCGAAAGTTGTACGAATTAAAGAAACGAAGCGGTGCGCTGGCTGACTGACGGCAGGTAAAGAGAATGCAATTATGAACTTTATTTTATGCCTTTCGCGGCGGTGCTGCGCTTCGCAATTAACCCTTTGCGCTCGCGGGATAACCGGAGTAAAAGTTTATCCGTCGACGCGGATATTTCATACGGCAAACTTTCCGTTACGGAATTACGTATTATTAGCAAACGCAGAAAGGAAGGGGGAAGGAGGGAAAAATGGGAAAGCCCTTCTCGCTATCCGCGCTTTGTTAGAGAAATCACGGGCTGATTGCGCCCTGTCCGCGCCCCATCGCCGGGGCAAAAAGCGGTGTCTTTCGACGCTGCAGCTCGGATACGGGTCCGGTATAAATGGCGGGGATATAACGTCGACGATTGTGCGAGTAATCTGTGTGTTTGAAAAAGGCGATGCAGAAGGAAGCGAATTTTGATACTGGTCCGGAATGAAAATTCTTTTATACCGAGTTAACGTGATTTATGGAGTCGGAAAGTAATAATCGTTCATGCGGAAAGTGATAAAGAAGTGATAGATTGTTTCATACTTTTATTTAAGGTCGAACGAGCTTCGCCATGGATGGTTGAAATCGTTTAAATACCCAGTGTTTCACCGGTGAGAGAAGCCTGGCATATCGCGTTAAGAAAGTGTCGGGATGAAGGAATATATCATTCGAAAAATGATGTATCTTCGAACATATTTTCTCCGTTGTAATTTCTTAGGTGTCTTTTAACCACTTGCACTGGCAAAAAATTCCAGAACGGTCCAGTGTAACTCGCTGGGAGGCGTCGCAAAGTGTTTGATGCCTCATTTCTGCTTTCTATTTTAGAATATGGGTATAGAATAGAAAAATTATCAATATATCGATAAGTGTACACTATGCAGTGCAATGATGATCTGGCAACAATCCCACCTGACGTGCCACGCACGTCGTTTTCGTTTCCGTAACAATCGCATGACGACGTACATACCACGTCGCTAATTCTGTGACAAAAGCATTACGACGTGCGTGGTACGTCTTTCCAGCGCAAGTGGTTAAATCGTCAAAGTTTCTCGGTATCTCTGACCCCAAAGAGATCTCTCTCAGAGAGATCGAACTCGTCGATTCGCGTTCTGCAACGTTAAGTTACACGATGCCCTTTTGTTGTTCGAAGATGAATCTCAGCGTAAACTTTGCCAACGTTGTCAAGGATGTTCAACCATCTCTCAATGTTTAATAGCGAGAAATCATGGCTAGACAAAGAGGAGCAGGGGCCAACCCTATCCCTCCTCGACAGACTGCGTTTTTGTTCGCAGGAGAGAAACGTCCCTCAGCCATTCATATCCCCGGCAGCAGCACGCGACAATCTCGGTTCAAGAAGGCCGCCGGACAGGATATTGCTGACGTGTTCCTCGACTTTAAAGTCCGACGTCCGCGGTCGATAGCTGCCGCATTGTCGGCGACGCCGGAAGAATGGTGGATAAGGGCGAGGAACGCTATAGGGCTTCAATCGGCTACGCAACCGTTAACCCTTCAGGTGCATCGCTCTCCTAAGAAGGGAAGAAAAGTGCATTCATCTCTTGTATCACACGTTTGTTCCACCGTCGAGGTTAGGTTAGCTTCGGTGTAATTCAACACGTCGCGATCTTACGGAAATTATTCTCACGAATCGATCCTTTCTAACGACCTTCCTAATCTCGTTTAGGATGTTAACACTTTCCGTGCCACGGCAATTTTTGAAGATTTTCCATTCAGGCCGCGTAGGGCGTATACGACCCACACGGCACGGAACGTGTTAATATCGCTAGATGTTTATAGGAGACGCCGATGATATTCTTTCAAATATCAACCCTCTCGATGCAGTTTCGATGTAGCAACGACGAGTGGTTTAATTTCCTCGAAGTTATTGGAAATTCCAAGATCATCGAATAACTCTCCGCGTCCCAAAGCATTCCGAGGAATTCGCTGGAACTGACCTCTTCGGAAAGATACAGTTTCTTACATTTCCGACATATATTCTCAAGCATAAGCGTCACCCTATAGTAGTTCAAGCAAAATATGATTATTTTTCCTTAACGATCCTTGTTTATCACTTTTATGATCCACCATGTACCTCCTCGCCGTATCTTTTCCATGGAGTTCCATGTAACGTCCAACAAAGACGGTGCCGTCTATTCACACCGACCCGTCCGATCGATCCGTACCTTTGAATCACCTTGTATATCCTGCCACTACCCCTCTGCGCGACTAAAGGGTTAAGAACCGGCCGCTTTGGATGCTCGAAGGCCGCCGAGTCGAGATTAGGGAAAACGCGTCCCGTTCTTTTGTCGTCTCTCCTTCGGCGACGTCTTTCGGCCAACTTCCGTTTCGTTTATCGGCAGCGAAGGTGATTCGATTCGAGGCCGCTTCCGATCGAAGTCCCGACGAGAGGGCACTTTGTAAACTGGCTACGAGCTCGCGTACTCGCCGGCTGCCACCAGGGCTGCGTGCTGGCCGCGGGGATGAGAAAAGCGGTTGATTTTGTTCGAGAGCCGATACTCGCAACAAGTTGCAATAACAAAACGACCAACTCGAACGAAGAGGGTCGTGTTTTTCTTTCGGGATAGCCGGACGGATTTGTATTTTTCTCCTTTCTTTTCGGCTGCGAACGGCCGGGGTGATTATCCAAGGATTCTTTCGGTTCGTCGAAGTGAATTTTGAGCTCCTTAGTTCGTTGGCTCGTCGAGTACAGCGATTCTTTTCGAGATTCGGAGATTGAGATCGCGTTTCGGTTCAGAGACATTACGATATTAACCCTTCGTAGGTCACGAATCTTTTCGTTTCCCTATTTTCGAGATTTTGATTCAAGAAAAAAGATCAAGTTCGAAAGTGAGTAGTTCCAAGTAAGTCAATAAAGGCGGAAGTGCATTTGGTTATAGATCCAGAGAATAGATGTCAGGGTAATTACACTTGGTCACCATTTATCTCGGAATTATCAAGTACCGTTTGCTATTATTAATCAGCAATCGATTACTATCACTTCATCTACCTAAAAGCTCTGAGACCGCAGCAAGTGGTAATTTCCTGCTACACTGTCGCTACATCTTGCCGATCGTATTACCTATCGTACAATTAGCAGTAACTATTGTCGTTACGGTATTAATTTCTATCACTCTCGAGCTCAAACACCGGTCTTACTTGGCACTCTCTCTGCCCAGTCCCATTGTCCCCCATCGGTATTATCCTTTCACCGATACCTCCTCGTACACTACACACCGTAACACCGCAGTAAAAACGAACTGGTGGCATACCAGCGCTTGGAACAATTATAATCATCCCTAACTGCAGCCCCGATTACAATTGTCTCGAATATCAACCAGAAATCCAATTGTACCCAGTCAAACAGAACGCTCATCCAGTTACACGGCGCCATCTACGCGATCCGTGTACACGTGAACCTATTCATACACGGTGGTTGATCGCTGAGAGACGCGGTGGTGACGCGGAGGGACGAGGAGAGCCGCGGAGAAACGCGAAGAGACGCGGAGAGACACGGAGAGACGCGGAGAGACACGGAGAGACGAGGAGAGACGCGGAGAGACACGGAGAGACGAGGAGAGCCGCGGAGAGACGCGGAGAGACGAGGAGAGCCGCGGAGAGACGAGGAGAGACGAAGGGAGACGCGGAGAGACGCAGAGAGACGAGGAGAGCCGCGGAGAGACGAGGAGAGACGAAGAGAGACGCGGCGCGTTATCGAAACGCGCTAAGTGAATCTCGGGGATCCCCCTGCGGTCTCCGCGCGGCAGAGTCGAGCGTGTGTCTGCTCGCGAGGTAGTAGCAACTGCCACCAGGGGCCACGCGCACGCCAAAGCAATCTATTCCCAGAGCCATGGGAATATCCCCGCGTTTCCCGGGACTTCCCCTCGTCCGCCCGTGCGTACCAGTCTATCGCCTCACGTGCAACCATCGCGTATGCATCCCGCCACGTCTCTTCCATTCCGCGCCTCTTCTCTCTCTTCTCTTCTCGTCCCCAATTTCCAAACTTCCTCTCCCTATTCTCTCTCTTCCCTCGCAGCCTTGTTTTCGCGCCATTTCTCCGCCGATTCCCGTGTACCACTCCAGGCTTACGATGATTGAAATGTAGACACGGGAAACGTTCGCGGTTCGAGGTTGCGAATTATTTGGAAAATTCCACGTTTCATTCCTCCGAATACGTATGCAACGAACGGGTTACTTCGGGGGTAATTATTCAATGGAATATTCGTGTCTTCGTGATTTGTCTTTAAACGGATATTATTAATACGGTTCGCGTTGTAAACTATTCTCGGAATTATGCGTGGGAATGAGACGAGAGTTTCGAGATCGAGACACGCTTTCGAAGAAGCGTTTCGAAATTTTGCAACTTAGGAATGGAAAATAAATGAAATATCGTGAAACTAGGATGTCTCTGCGTAAACTGAGCACGTTATCCAGCGATGTCGTGACAAGAGTCCCATTCAACGGGATATCCGAAGTGGGCATAAAAAGTTGGTGGTCGCAGTGGCTGTTCATCAAACTAGGGCTTCGCGCGGACATAAAGCTTCCAGGGAAGCTTCTTCCAAGTCTCATCCGAAACGTGACTACAATTTCTCGCGTATCCTGTTACCTCTCTTACAACCCATTTCGGCTTAATCGCGCGAGGAACTCGCTCGTCGTCTCGGCACGTCGCCGCGAAACATTCTGCAATGGTAATCGTTCGAAGACACGCGTGCTATCACTTCCTCCCTAATATCCACACACGAAGCATACACAGGAAACCCATCCCTCCTTATACGAGGTGCTTCTGATCCCCATTGGTTGTAACAGTGCCCACACGAAAGCTATTTCGTTAGCTGACTACTGATTTCAAGGTTATGTAGACGGTTAATGATAGGTTAGGTTCAAAGTTACAAAGAGTTTTACGATTATCCTTCTCATCATCCACGTGTCAATTTGATTCTCCTTATCTCCTCAAAAATTTCAGAGAAAACGACTCGATCAAATTTCAAAATTTCCAGAATTCCAATCACTCGAGTTCAATCAATAATCCAGTTCAGCCACCAACCGATTTCGAGGTTATGTAGACGGTTAACGGTAGGTTAGGTTCAAGGATACGAAGGTTTCACGATTATCCTTCTCATCATTCACGCGTCAATTTAGTTCTTCTTATCTCCCCAAAAATTTCAGAGAAAATGATTCGTTAAAATTTCAAAATTCGCAGAATTCCAAACGCCCGATGTCCGATTATTCAATTCAACCACCAACAGTCACCGTTAACCCTTTGCGATCCGAATCATATTAGAATTTTGTTCCCAGTAGTCTTAACGCTTTTAAATCTTCTATTTAGAATTTACTTCGATCAAAAAATTTAAATAAGGAAAGGAAGAAACCCACGTCGAATCAGACTCGACATAGGATCGCAAACCTAACCTTCTAAAACTTCTACGATGCTTCCGGTACAGTTTGCAAGTTTTCCATCGCTCTAGCCGGAACCTAACCCAAAACTAATTTCCAAAATCCCGCGGCAACCATCGACCATACTTCCGTCTCTCCACTTCTCGACCACCTCGTCGTCCACGCGGCAGCTTGATCCTCTTTGAAACCCGGTCGGCCCACCCTCTTCCGCCACGTTCGTTCCCGAGCATCGGAAGCGCGCGGAAAAGTCGCGTTGTTTCGCGTGGAACTTCTCGAATCTGGTCAACTCTAACCGAGCAAGATAAACAGACGAATCCGTGCACGTAGGCACGCCCTGAGGGGCCTCGATTCGAGGGCTTCGGAAAGCCCCGCGACTGCCTTCCGACCGGCGCCATTGCAGCCACTGTGTGCAGTTCATTTGAGCGAGTTACGCGATTAGCTTCGCGAACCCTTCACGGCTGCTCGTTTAATCTGACAAACGCCGGACGACTTTCAACGTCGATCCTTCACAGACCCGTTGGACTTCCGTTTGCGCTCCTTATTGGTACAATTAGCGACTGCGCCTCTTCGGCTCCACCCGGATCGGAAGCACTTACCGGCCGGAGGAAAGACGGTGGATCTTGGAGAATTCGTTTCAGACAGTGGTTCTCATCGCAGGAACGAGAGGTGCTGAAGTTAACCTGTCTGCTCCGTGGGGCGGCTGTTTACGCTGTTCAACACGATTTTTCCGCGATGATATCCACTAGGTGATGTTTATAGATTTCAACGAGCTAAAACCGAATCTGAAATCAGTTTTTCTCTATTACCCTCAGTATTTGAGCAAATCGACTTTGAAAATCGCAATTTCTCAACTTTCACCTTCATTTATAAGAAAACTACTAAAGTAATACGATTCCCGTTGGATTCAGTAAATTCCATCGACTTCAACTAATACATTGATATACTATAGTTTTCCAATATCAATTTGCATACACCTGTAAATGTTAAGTAAACCTGACGGGACCAGTTTTGGCCCTAATTTTGGAATACTTTATTCCATTTTTCTCAAACAGTAGAGGTCTGTTTTCATAACCGATGTAAGGGTCAACCGGCACTCTGCCCAACATGTTTTGAAAAATTACATAAAGAATTAAATAATTATGTTATGTTTATAATATTGAATTGTTATGTTTTTAATATTGAATATCTGTTTATAATGTTGAGAATTGAAAAATAAACCTATTCTGTACTATCTATTTTGTGAAATACAAGTGTGACCCACCATGATGCACGCCCCACCGGTGATGCACCCCAGGTTAATACCAGGACTAGCAAACCAGTCTCTGCGATTGCTTTCGCGGTTTTCCTTTTCGAGCTAGTTCTGTTGGATCACGTGCTACTGAGTTTGCTGAAAGTTAGCGTTGCCTTTCACCGAGACAAGAATAATTTGAAGAAAAAAAGAGAACTTTGGTAGATTAACCCTTTGCGCTCGAAGAATTTACTTGTGGTGAACAACGAAATTCGAAGCTTTTCTTATATTTTTATACTCTCGCTAACGCCTCGGAACGAAGAAAGTAAAGCTCGTGTTTGAGTTAGGTTATCGAGTTACTCCGCGTATAGTTATTCTTAAACCTTTGCACTCCGCTGTCCCCTCTCATTAAAGTTTATTAGCGATTAAGGGATAATAACTTATTCCAGCGCAACTTTTTGAGAAATGTATGTTTCCCTGAAGTTTTCTCTGGAAATGGTAGAAGAAATCAAGTCAAGATATTAAAATTATTAAGATATATAAGAGAAGTGATTTTCAGGAGCCGAAAACACGTCCGTCCACATCTTCGGCGAACATTATTCGGAGTGCAAAGGGTTAATATATTTATCGTTTCGTATTCGTTATTTAGATTATGGTATTAATATACTATACAAATAATTATTGCGTTCGTAATTATTGAAACTCACGGTATTTCCATGTCACTCTACGTATATATTCCATCCGAATTCTTAGGCGAATATTAAAAATCGTCGATATACGGTATGGATATGTTAGACATCGAGGATATCATTGATTTTAGACTCGTGAGAAAAAATTGCCGGTAAATTTCATTCAAAAGAAACTTATTATTTGCAAGTTGGAATCTTTCGAATAAACCGGTACCATGGACGAATGTTCTTCCGAGTATACCGTTCTCGAACCATTGCTGCATGCTCGTAATTGGTAGGTAGTGGATGTAGGCTTGGAGCGTACGTGCCTATACACCCCGCGAAACGTGACTGTTTTGCGTTATGGGACACAATTATCCGCTTGTCTGTACTTTAATTAAAGCATTATCGATGAGCTGATCTCAGCTGCATATCTTAACTTATTTGCTGGTGTTTAATCGACGACCGAGTATTCGCGTCTTTTCCTAGACTGGAATCGTGTCAGAGGGCCGAAGTTTGTCAGGCTGGTTCATCGAGAACGAACACCACTGCCAATTAGTTGGCGGAAGAAGCTTGCGCTTGGATCAGAGAGTACGGAATTTGACAAACTTTTTCCCTCCATGGCATACCGATACCATCTCAATCGAGACACCAGAGAAAGTTGGTCCACGGTCCTATCCTTTCTCTGATTGCAATTAGATGGAAATGTCGGAGAAGAGTCTGCTTTCCCTTTCGGGATTATAATTTATTCGCTGCAGACAACGGCGAATATACGATTGTCCAGCTTTCTTTAAATAAAATCGTATAGGCTTTTGGAAAATGACTCGTGAAAGGAGTAAAGATCGGTGTATGTCGTCACTATATCGATCTTAATTGACGACGGTTAGTAACGATCGGTTCCTCGAGGATGCGATGCCTACGATTCTTTAGTGGACTGTTTTATTCCGATACCGATCGGTATTTATATCTGTCCTTGGTAGGGCCATGTACCCTATGACTGCTTGGAATTTCCGAACTCGAGGTGCAAGGTGGGGGTTACACGAAAAATGGAAGATAACCACTGCTCCGCACTGTAGGTACCCGGCGAATATGATGGTCAAGCGTCTAGGTGCCATTATGGTTTATTTGAGGTGCGCGATCGGTATTATGAGATTTTCCAAGCAGCAATAAACCGTCGAAACGGTATTTCAAGGATTAACAATCGGTTTGGTTATATTTCTTATATTTAATAAATCGAATTCATCTTATTCCATGGTTCCATCTTGCGATAAAAATATTTCCGTCGTTAACCGAAATGTCGAAGCTTTTCTATTTAAGTTTACTCTTATGTCGATGTGTTCGAAGAGAAATTAGAGGAATTCTTGCCCCAGTATCGTCTCAAGATGTCTCTCGAGTCCTAAAATATTCGTCGTCAGAGGAATTTGGGTCTTGCTATGTTTCTCTTTTCTCTCGCTCATCTGTTATTGCAGACCCACGCGGTTGATTGAAATTTCGAGGAAACAATGTCAATCCCTTGCAGGCAGTCGATAAATCAATCGAGGGGACAATTAGAATTCTGAAGGAGCAGCGTCATCCATTAAACTTCCGTTTACCGTCTCGATCGTTTCACAATCCGTCACGGGGACGCGTCGTTTTTATTAAAGTTTCCCTATCCGAACCGGGACAGAGAACGCGAGGAATGATCGGGAAACGTCATTACCCCGCCGCCATTGGGAAGGGGCGGAAAAGTTTCCGCGACGAGACGAAAAACTTTGGTCGGCTGTCGTCTTTTCGACCTTCGAGTCGGTAGCACGCACTTCCGAAGGGCAAACGGCGAACCGGCTCGAATTCGTAACGAGACGACACAGCCGAGCAAGTTGCCAGACGAAATCATATTGTGACATTCGACGAATTTAATCTCGTCCCTTTTGCAACTTTCCCCGGTGATAATTGAATATATCGAAAGAAGTATACCTATATATTACGTGGCCGGGTCTACTGATCACGTTCGCCGCGGTTCGCGCCATCTTTCTCTTCGTTCCAGTCCATTTTCCGTGTCGGTGAAGGAGCACGTGGATCTTGCGAGAGCGTTTAGGTGTATACGTCGTTTACGGTTCTTTGCGACTCTAGCTCGAACAAGTTTCGTCTTAAAAACCGATCGATATTCAACGCTTTGTCATGTTCCGTTTCATTCGACAGAAGCAGAGTAAATGCATTTAGAACTTTTGATAATTAACCCTTTAGCTTACAATGACGCCTCAGAGGCGTACGTAAGGCTATCGGGCCAATTGGCAACAATAAATCTTTTTTTCGTTTAATAATCAACTAATCGTAATTATTTATCAAACATCTTACAAAATTAATTGTACCGCGCACGTGTATGTACAAATCATTAGAAGTTTGCGACTTGTACAGTTTCGAAAGCTCAGCCAACGACCTTGGTGTCGCTTTTGTTGAAAGATAAATCGTAAGGCAAGGGGTTAATAAAAGATAAAACAGCGGTTATAATAATATCTTTATGGAAGTATCTCGATAATAGAGCCACAGCGAACGGGTTAAACACAGTCAAGACGTTCCTTCTGGCTCTTTCAACGAATTTTCACCACGTCGAAGCGTCGGTGAAGCCACGACGAAGCCTACGGTCCAAGTTTGCCCCGGGAAGTTATTCGCGATATCAGACAGACGACATCTCCGTGGAAGTTGCTCGTTCGAATTCCGGATTCTCCACGTGGCAGCGTCGTTTGAATCCGTGGACCGGTATCGAGTCGCGTTCTGGCACCTGTCTCGACCACGTTCCTCGCGAAACCGACCCAAGTGGTGCCGGGGTGGTTGGCCGCCTCGGAGAAAGGTCTGCGGGTTCAAGCCCAGTAGATTGGCCGCTTTGTTCGAACGGCCAACAACTGTCCCCCCATCTTCGCGACCTCTTTCTTCCCTGCGTCTTTCCACCCTTCCACAGCCTCTTTTCTTCCCTGCTTCGAGCATCTTCCGGCAAACCTCTGACCCCGTCCCCGAGGAGCCGCTAGTATTACGGAACTGACGTGCTCCGAAGCGTGACCTACCTGTCAACTATTTCTCTGCTACCCCCTTCCGTTCTCTAGTAGCTCTTTTTGCGTTCAGGCCCGAAATGAAATTAGCTGCACGCTCGTTGCTCCATGCTCCGAGGAAGCGGAAATTGTTGGAATTTCGGTCCTTTTACAGAAGTCGCCTTCTCTTCCAACTAACCGCCGTGTATGGATCAATGGGCTGGAAGGTCTGGCGGTTAATTTCTTCATACAGGACCTTGGCTCCGGAAGGATGTTAATGCCAGCGTTATGGTATTTGACAATGGAAGTAGCAACTTTGGTAAAGGAACAATGGCTTCATCTTGGTTCCATCGTTTAGATCTCGCGTCGGGAAGCGCGATTGTGTAGGATTCCAACGTGCAAACGGCATGGTAGCGCCATTTTGGTCCTAGAGATATTCTATATCGCGCAATTCGTCGATTTTTCATAATTTTCCGACGATAATCTATGCGTTGAAGCAAGCTGGAGGAAGCAAATAGGTAACGCGACGTTTCGTAATAATTTTCAAACAGGACTAAATGTCCCAGTTATTATCGAATGCCACTGTTCTAATTCTATTATCCCGAAACCGCTATGCCAACCACAGTTATGCACAGGTTATACAGGGAAACCAGCGTCAAAGTAGACCAGAAAACCGAGTCGATAATATTCGCGAAGGCACGAACCGAATACAGGCCACGTTATAACCGAGCCATTAACCCGAATGGACCGCGATATTTCTGCTAGGGGAAAATAATTCGGCCCGCGTTAAGAGTGAAAACGTGATCTACGCCGGCCATTCGTCTTGCCGTTCAGCGGCCATCTTTCGCGGAACTATGGTTGACTAGAAATTAACTCGGGCCCACGGGACCTCGTTAGAACCTATGGAAGCCGTTTCTCCGCGCACATTTCCCCCGGGGACGATTTGTAACAGGTTGAAAGTTTCACCCTGTGACCCATCTGCCAATCATTCTGCCCGCTTCTCGCAACTCGTTTCTTAATATTTCAATCGCCTACGCGAGAGCCAATTTCCGGCAGACCTGACGAATCTACCGTTCAGGTATGAGAAGTCGACTAGCTCGAGAATTCCATTGGTCATAGCTGGTAAATAGATTCCTTCGTCGTGCAATCGCGTGGTCCTGGACAATTTTTCCTGTTTTATCGTTAAGTTTCGTTGGTTAATTCGATACGCTTGGTATCCACACGAGCTTCGTACCTGAAAATTGGATTATGCGGCGTGACAGAGAGGAAGAGAGATAGAGAGAGGGTTGAACGAGATAGAGACATACAAAGATGTGACGTAGATGCAGATCCAGAGTGTTGGCCATTAACATAAGATGAAAACCGTGACGATGTAACCTAGCCTACTGTGCACAGACGAGGAGACCTCTAGTGAAAGGAATGCAAATCTGATTGGCCACAGCGTAATAGGATCATCTTCCTTTGCTCGGTGACAGAGATCGGGGGGTACTCGAATTTTTATTCATCCTTATCATTCCATCTTTCGTCAGAACTGCCCGTCTGTACCTAGACGTTGAATATTAATTATTAACAGGAGACAGAGACGACGAGGATGTAACCTATCCTAGTTCCTCCTCGCAGAGACCGCAGAGGATCTCTGATTTTCATTCTTCCTTACTCGCTCGGTAAAATGGAACGTTTCAATTTTCCCTGTAAGTCGCGAGTTTCGCATCGACAAACTGGGTCACTTACTATGCACCGATGAAAAACGCGATAATGACAGGATTGCGGTCTATGTAGTTCGCTGCCTTCTCCGTCATAGGGCCCTCGAATTTTTATTCGCGAAACACGCCATCTACAAACAGACTAAACGAAATTCGCGAACACCGAGTGAACTAAAGCCACAGAAGATCTACCGATGTACAGTCGTATTAATCCTTTGCGGACGAATATCATAATATACGTGGAAGTTTTATAATTTTTCAGAAGAAAGTCGCATGGAATACAGCGAATTATAATTTTAGCGTTGTCATCGATGTCGTAGATATTTCTTAATTCGGAGAGTTTCCCTCGATTTGTTATTTTTAATCGTTTAGTATACACCGAATGCATCGTTAGCTTCGTTTCTCGTCCGCAAAGGGTTAACACTAGGTTTACGGGACCCGTGAATTTGATGGATGGGTGGCTCCATTTGTACGATATTACCAGATATAATTAACGCATATTAAGTCTGTTAATATTGCGATTATTTTCTAATTAAATATTTCTTTTATAAAGAAAATATGTGGTTTTCGTTACCCTTAAATCTAACGGGTGTCCGTAGAAATAGGTAAACAAAAAGCGTCCGTAAACTTAGTGTTAATCATTAATGCAACATAACAACCTAATTTACCCTGTAATTTAGTATGCCAACAGGTCAGACGTTTCGTGCATCAGAAATAGAGTCAGATCGAGAAATAGAGTAGGTCTGTAATGCGTGTACCACCGGACTAGAGCAGGTCTCTAACCGATGTACAATCAGACTAGAGCCAACTTCTCGTCTCTGCGTAAATCTTCCGCATCGGGAAATTCGCTTGCAGACAACAGAGTTGCAACGTTTTAATCCTCCTCGCTGGTACTCGAAAACTTCACCGGGTTGTCCGGCAGTGCGTAATTAAGAGAATCAACTACCTGCCGCGGAACAATAACCAGCGGGCAATTTGCAGGAATTCGCGCGGTAGAACCGCGTTGGTTCGAGAGATCGAGCTCGCGTTGTAACCTGGTGCTTCAGCTGGCAGACCGGAAGAGGTATCGGGAAATATCGCACGGTTTAGCTATAACGGCGGTTTGCAACACGGAACAGGCAACTTCGGAAAGCAACAACGGCGAAACTTGATAGTCATTGCGTCCGCGATTACTCGCGCTCGTTTTTCATTCTAACTTCCTGGAAAGGCTGAGGGCGGTCGAACGAGGAAAGTTTTGTTAAACAAACGTTTCGGAAGAGAAATCGCGTCGCGGAATATCATCGGCTACTTGTTATTTCCGCAGAGATGTCCGGATATCTCCGGCGAATTTGTAATCCTCCGCTTCTGTAACTTATTTTCCCAGTTTAGGTTCTTTAGGTAACGATTCCGGTAACGGTTCTTCGACTTCCACTCGTTACCTACATTCGAGATATATTTTTACTTTATTTTCGAAAATACTTTTCGTCGAAGAATATTTACGGCTTACCGATAGAAAAAGCGTCTTATTTATTTTAGCTCTGGTTTATTTTCCAAAATGCGAAAGAAAATTTCGCTGTTAGCGATAGCTTCGGGGAAAACACTCGTGGCTTTGTTTATAAAAACAACGATATTCCGACTTCGTATCGAGTTGGAATATATTTTTAAGAGAAATTCGGTGGAGAGAGAGAGGGATTCCTGGTGGTTAATCGTCGCCACGTGCTCCGATTTGAAGTTAACCATCCCGAGGATCTTAATGCCAGAAAAGTAAGCGGAAATAGAACACAGAGAATACGGGACGGTTTAAACAGAGGTTCCACCGGGCCCGATCACGCATTCTCGTTTAACAAGCACGGGCACAGGCTGAAATTAACGAAACTTCTCGCCCGTTGATCCGGAGCCAGGTCTACAAAGAGCATTTGTTAACGAAGTCGGTTTTAACCGAAGGGACCTGTAACTCTCGACTCTGTAGCTTTCGTTGGTCAACCGTGATCGATTCAAGAACGAATTCGTCGAGACGAATATTCGCTTAATGGGATACCGAGCAAGCTATCGTGATTCAATCGACTAAGACGATTAAACCTCTTGCAGTTTAGTGCACCTAAACGAGTAGCGTCTCGCTCTTTTATTTATGGGGTCAAATGTCATTGTCATTCCAAAAAGTGATTGTGTTTCTTGTTGTTCTATTCGTCGGACACGTTGCAATTGCACTTCAAAGTCAACTAAGGCGACTTAGAAGGGTTCTAGGTTAGTCCCAAGAAGTCCAAGGACAATCGAGAATTATCTACCGCAAGGAGATCGCGAGAAGATCAGTCACCGAGATTCGATGGTCAATCAGACCCATCGGAGATCATTCAATATCATCCGCAGGTAGACCGTTCGGGGTCAGCGAAGGTCATTCGAAGTTATCCACGGGCCAGATAATATTAACGGAAAGTGAAGCGACATTAGGTCGATTCTCAATCATTTATAAGCAGTTCTCGAGTGATCCAAGCGCAAGCGAGGAAGCGTCGTATTCAAAGTTACCCAAGGTGACTTAGAGAGGTTTTAGGTTAGTCGCAGGAAGTCCAAGGTGACTTAGAGGGGTCCTAGGTCAGTTCCAGGAAGTCCAAGGTGACTTAGAGGGGTCGTAAGTTAGTCTCAGGAAGTCCAAGATGACTTAGAGAGGCCCTAGGTTAGTCGCAGGAAGTCCAAGGACAGTCGCGAAGAGATAGCGAGAAGATCAGTCACCAGGATTCGAAGGTCAATCAGACCCATCGGAGATCATTCAACATCTTCCGCAGGTAGACCATCCAGCCTCAGCGAAGGTCATTCGAAGTTATCCGCGGGTCAGTCGATATTAACGGAAATCTAAGCGACGTTAGGCCGGTTCTCGATCACTTATAAGCGATGCCCGAGTGATCCAAGCGGAAGCGAAGAAGCGTCGCAAAGCCGGACGAATGATATTCGTGGTAAAAGGGTATAAAAAACGGTGTAGACGATACGGAGAAGAGATTTCGCGAGACAGCCATTACAGGCGACACAAAGGACGGTAAAGCACGCCGGTGGCGAGCCTGCTCATTCACGGCCGACACCTATCGCCAAGCGTCTCGAGTGCCTTGTACCCGACGCGTACCAAATAAATTACCAGCGTTTTATCCCCACTTTTATCCCCATTATCATCCTCCTCTCCTTATTTAATCGCCAATTAAGCCTCGGCTACCGAACCTCTCCCGTTACACGCGCTCGTCCAGCCTCAATCACCGGTGCGATAATAAGCCGGACTAAAAATGACAATTTCACCCCAAGGGTAGCTATAACCGAACCAGCCAAACACACCCGGGACTCCATTTCTGGCCGCGTCGCGTTCCACGGGACAGCGCGATGGTTGTTCCTTTTGCGCGAGGGGGGCACCGCGAATTAAGGACGTCCTTGAAGGGTCGACGACCGGGGGCCCCCGGCTGGAAATTCGTGCGCGAAATTTTGCGGCTGCCGCGCTTCATCGCGCGTTACCCTTAAATCT
>NIJG01000013.1:4627716-4675109 GCA_002201625.1 Euglossa dilemma | reverse complement strand
ATATTGCGACATCTTTTTGAAATTGGCAAGGTGAAGAAAATGGACAAGTGGGTACCGCACGAACTAACTGAGCGAAATAAGCTGGATCGGTTGAACGTATGCTCATCGTTACTATCCCGATTTCATCGAGAACCACTGAAATATGAAGTTTTGCAGCACCCAGCCTATTCACCGGATCTCTCGCCAACGGACTTACATTTTTTTAAACATTTAGAACTGTTTTTACCAGCTAAACAGTATGAAAATGAAGACAGTTTGAAAAATTCGATATCAGAGTTTATTGATACTAAAGATCAGAATTTTTTCAAGACAGGCATCTATGCTTTAAAGTCTCGCTGGGAAAAGTGTATCGAAGCGAATGGAGGATATTTTGATCGAATAAACAGCCTTCGAAAAAAGATATGCAGTTTTATATATTCTCTTAAAAATCCGACATTTCATATGCACCAACCCAATAGTTGTCGAATCAGCGAATCGAAAGGTAGTTAGAAGAATAGCGAATTGGAATATAAGTACACGTTCGCAAAGTAAAAGTTCGTGTTTGATCAATTACTATGTAAATAGCTTATTTCTTCTGACACAACTATGAATATCGGAATCACTCGAAAAAATTATCGTGTCATCAAAAATGAATATCATTTTATATCGAAGATAACGATATTATATTTGGGCCAGCTCAACGGAATCGAATAACAAAGATAGGGAAATGCACGGAGAGCGAGCGAGACAGGGCTATAAGGAACGGCACAAAGGATTCATAGGATGAGAGTGAATCATTAATACGAGATAAAAGTGTGCCGATGTAACTTATCCTTGTACTCTGTCGGCGTATACGGTAGAGCACTTAAAAATAGGGATTTTGGTGGTTTCAAAGGTAGAGTTAGGTGGAGTGTGCATGATACATGCCTCTGTGTCGTCTCGCTAGCCATCCACTCGTCTCTGCACACCAGTTACATAGTTGTGCGATATACCAAGGTCGTAAATTATTGTATCTAGCGCGGCCCCGATTGTTGCCCTGTGATATCGCTGATGTCGCCACTGTCGCTGCGTAGTTACACCTGTCCGAGGTTTCCACATCTCTAAACGCGTTTAACTACCAGTCCAACGAAATGGAAGAAATGGTCGATCAATTTTCACCGAATATTATCATCCGGTAATTATTCTTCAGTCGCCCGGCGCCACGTTTTTTCCCGATATTTTTGATTAACCGTTCGAAAGGACTTGGAATTCTCCGGAGCCATCGTGTGCAATGTTTAATTGCGAAAGAACCCATTCGAAATCGACGTCGCCTGGCATTGATCGATGCTCCAGCTATTTATCTTTCAGAAATTGATATATGCGTACAGCTGTTTGCTATGTTATTTCAACCAACTGTAATTCATCTTATCGACGAATCGCGAATTTATTTTTCACCAATGCACCTACTGGATCTATCAAATTCCACTGCACCAATCGAGTCGACCGTTTCATTACTTGCGAGCTGAAATGTTACCAGGTTTTTGGAAAAGGAATATCGAAAAGGAATCGCGTCGAGTCCACAATTCTCACGATCTTTCAGTTAAAGAAGCTTTATCCTTGATCTTGACAAAATGATCGGATTAGAAGTGCCTAATTCTTCGCGATAATAGTACTCATAAGTGCCGCGAGTCGTACCAGGTTGTTTGAAGTCGGTGGAAAGAAGGAAACGGAAGTATAACAGGTAACCCCGGTCTGCTAGAAGTTTTACATTCGTCGAGAATCGCGGGCCATCGATGGCTATCTCTGGCAAGGGATTACCAGCTCCAGAGGACAGCTGGGACCAATAAAATCCAAGGGACCGTTGTTTAGATAAGCAGAGATGCTACTGCGGTGGAAAAAGTTGGGAAAAAAGTCGGTGATGCAACGTGTTTCGCGTTATCGTCGTGGACCACCGGGGTATTTGATTGTTCGAGTCTGCTTCATTGGGACATTACGAACAGTTTCGCCTTTTTTTCCGCGCAGTTTTAGCGGCACGTCTGGGCCAGAATGTTCACACAGGGTGTGTTCCAGTAGCAAAGAAGCGTGTGCTTCCAGCGAATAATTAATTGGAATCGTAAAAAGTACGGTCGTCGAGGAAGCGTCAGGGGAATTGGAAAGTTTTTATCGACCTTTTCGCAACCCTGACTGCGATTTCGCGACCCAGGACTTTAACCCCGTGAGCTGTGGTCCGATTCCGCGACCTTGAGAGTAAATTTTACACCACGGGATAAATCCGTCGCCTCTAAAATAGGATTTCGCGTTCCCGAATACGAAATCGCGTCGCCAAATTTCACGTTTGAATCATTCGGTTCAACTTCGAGATTTTTCCTGAGAACATCTTGTGGGGTTGCTTCTTTAGAATTTATAAAAGTAAATTTCGATGTGCGAATGTGACCAGGAATAACTTGAAACTGATCACGATACGAAGAGATAATAGGAAAACATCACGAGCCTTATTTGTGCTATTCACAAACCGCGACCGTTCTACCACGAGCGATGCCCGTGATGTTTACGATTGGCCCGGTCAGCGTATTACACGAGTCGTGCGAATTTCCCGAAGGCTACGCGAGCTTGTATACGATTTCGGCCCGAAATTTTCGAGTCTAAATCATAGGTTAAGGGGTTAACCCTTTGACTGCCATGTTGGTCATATATGACCGGCAATTTCTCCCGTGACGCCACGATGGTCATGGGTGACCGGAGCCTTTCAACTTTTTACAATTGTAAAAAACTAAATGAAAATCGAGAGTTAGCGTATTCGAATATGGCCGATGTATAGAAGATACATTGAAATAAAATGTGCCCTATCGAACGATTAAAATTTTTTATTAGAACAATAAAGAATAACAAAATGTTAGAATAAATCTTGCATCTAACGGTGCACTTTGTTAAAGCACTCCAAACATAAATGCGACGCACCAATACAATCCGGACAATAAGTGGTCACCTTCTTGGTCTTATTTTTAGCAATTTTTCACCCAAATAGTTTGGAATTTTTTTTCTAACATTCCCTGCAAAATTTTCGTTCCAGGTACGCTCGTCCTTCTTTTTTTTTGCAATTCGTGCCGTAATCTTCGTCGAACCGTTACTAAGGCGCCACGGTGGTCACCCGTGACCACCAGTAAGAGAAACGCTCCATTTGCTAAAAATATTGCCATCTAACATCGATTCGTTATTATTTTGCCATTATATGCTTTGAATAATAAAAATAATTCCGTGGCGTCCTGGGCGAAACATATGATCTCGACGTGGCAGTCAAAGTGTTAACCCTTTCACGCCGAGCGCCGCATATATGCGACATCGAAATGATCTGTACAAGTGCCATTTATAGTCGATGGTAACATTTTTCTTTATCGGTAGAGCATTTTCCGTTGATTTTATTGATTTTATTACATTAGAGCAATGATTGTTTTATTCAGCACAGTTCCTATTTAAGACTTAGAGCAACATATATACAGAAATCATGCGCACTGTGCATATTTCCGACGCGAGTTTCCGTTCAGTGACGGTACTTCGGTTGCCGTAGCGAAAGGGTTAATTTCGAGCCTCCAGAAATTTTTACTTTTCTGCGATTATGATCTAGAAACATCGGCTGGGATTGCATGAACATGATTTCGAGACCACGACGTTAATTCCACGGCTCCCGAATGCGATTTCCAGATGTCGATTTTGATTTCCAATCTCGGAGTGTAATTTCGCTACCAGCGAACACGATGTCCCGTTAAAAATAACTACGCGACCCTTAAATATAATCTCGAAATCTCCGACGCGATCTCATTGCGTGCTGATCGCGTGATTTTCATCGCGATTTGCGGCACTTCGAATGCGTAATCCTGTTACGCGTGTAATTTCGCACGCTTCGGTGTGACTTGGAGATTTCGCGATCTTGGAAATAAATCTTCGTTTCCTTACGCGAGATCTTTGATCTACTCTTTGATCTTTCGACGAATCTTTGAAGATTCTTTTTTCGATATATTTACGCAAGAGGTTTCGTGGGATATCAGATGGTCGTTCAGAGGGCATGATCCAGAGGATGCTGCGATAATTACGAGGATCCTAATGATTCCGAAATAACGATAAACCGGAGTCGTTATCGATAACCGCGGACATCGCGCGTGACTCTTTCTTTTATCTTCGCTGACACAACTCTTGACACAACGATGCGATTCAAAAGGAAACTCAGCGTCCGAGAGAGACGATAATTCATCCGGGTTTTTGTCTAATTTTAAACACGATTACACGCGTTTATTATCGCGTACGAAATTAAGATTCCCCGAGGTAGCAGGGATCTTCTTTGATCTCGCGTCTGCACAGAAATCTTCTTAATCCTCCGCGATAATAATTGCAACACGATATTGGCCTTGCATTAACAGCTGCTTCGCGCAGTTGTACACGGCTACATAATCTCTCGTGTTATCTATACCAATTAGTTGCATCGTGCTTCAAATTTTTTCATCAAACACCCGACATCTTATCGTTCATCTGTGGCAATTAGCCTGGTCTACTGCCTCCTCGCGAGCCTCGGCATCCCTATCCCGCTTCTCTCAATGAACTCATCTCTCCTGTCATCTACATATCTCCTTGGTAACTCAATTACGAATTTTAAAATACCATACCCGCATCCTGCAGTGAGATTTACGCGTATTTATCCGCCGAGAAAAGCGGATAAATCCAATTAAAAGAAACGTAGAATGCAAAGGCATCGTCTTCGAATTTTCATCTACCTAGCTACTAAACACTAGATTTGACGGACGGGTTGCTTCAATTATACGATATTAACAGATTTAATTAACTTATATTAAGTCTGTTAATATTGCGATTCTTTTCAAATTAAACCCATCGTTTAGTTTTTTAAGAAAATATGTGGTTTTCTTTACCCTAAATCTGACGGGTGTCCGTAGAAATAAGTATACAAAAAACCCCGTAAACCTAGTGTTGACTTAACCTCGTCTTCTTCGAAACACTCTGTTGGAAATTCAGATTTCGCATACTGCAAAACTGCAACATAAACTTCATTCTTAACATACAACGACGAGTTAGACTCGTCGTTTGTTTCAAGACCCTTCTTTGTCTTTGATAAGTATTTCTCTCCATTGTATATGAAGAGATAAGTTTTATGAATTAATCTTATCGAGAAAAATCCAATATTTAAAAACAAAATGTATTTTTTTCCATCTTCCATTCTCTAGTTTAAATTAGTGAAATAAAATAGTATTTTTCAATCGCATCAAGCGTATTTAATTTGTGTGTCAAAGGGTTAACTTTTCCTTTATTTGTCATGGAATTTTTATAAACAACAGAACCTTTCCCTAAATTGATTTTCTTTCGAAACTACAGATATTTACCAACACACGCTGTGAAATATAATCTTCTCATGGACCTCGTGAATGTAACCAATTAAATTGAACAAATTACGCAAAAACATTGTCTCCGAGGTGCGCGATACATCCAATTCAACCCGGCTACCTAACGCAGTCTCACCTTCCCAAACTCTCCGCGAACTCTGCCCGCGACTCTATCCAATTCAAACAAACTCTCAACTTCGGCCCTCATTTGCGATTCCGCCCAAAAACTCGCGGATCCAAGGGTCGGATAGCAGGATCGGCAGGTCCTGAGGTATCAACGTGGAGACAGCGGGTCCCTCGGAACCCCGAAAAATCCGATTAAATCACTCGGCGGTTAGGAGATTCGCGGGACGAATGGCAGAAAATTTGCGACTGCCGTGCCTTTTTCTACGGTCACACGGTGAATCACGCCGCTTCCGGGAACGTTCACCGACCGCAGCCACGGTTTCCGGTGGTGAATCGCACGCGTTCGCGATGGTGTCACGGGCGAGGTTCGAAAACTATCGCGTTGATCGTCGTCATCGTCTTCGGTCAATAGCGGTCACTGCCTGCGATCGTACGAGTGTCAGTTTACCGTGACAGGAGAGGGAGTGTAAACACGGTGTGCCTTGTTCTCGTGGAAGCACAGTAGCACGAACTCGCGAGGTGTTCGCAGGTACAGCGAGATTTGTTGGCTTCGCGAGGAAGGCAGAGTGAATTAAGAGTGATGCACTCGGGTTCATAGCCGGTGTTGTTGTCTTGGGTTAGGGTCGACTTGCGTGAGATTAAGGATTTCTTTTTCGGCTAGAGCAAATTTTGGTTCTTCATAGTGAAGATGTTCCTGTTTCGTTGATTCCTTTTTTTTTTTTTTTATAGAAAATTCGAATTTTAAAAGATGTTTGGAGAGATAGTAAATTGACAGACGAGAATTTGTATTTCTTTTATTGTCAGTTTTAGGCTAGGTATTTTGGTAATAGTGAAGAAGCGGAGGAAATACAGGCTTGCAGGTTATTGTCTTGGGTTAGGGTCGGCTTGCGTGAGATTAAGGATTTCTTTTTCGGCTAGAGAGAATTTTGGTTCCTGATGTTCTTGTTTCGTTGATTCTTTCTTTTATAGAAAATTCCGATTTTAAGGTATGATTGCAGAGATAGTAAATTGAAAGGCGAAAATTTGTATTTCTTTTATTGGTATTTTTGTGCTAGGTATTTTGGTAATAGTAAAAAAGCGAAGGAAATACATGCTTGCAGGATTTTTTCAGATATAATACAAATAGATATTGACTTATCAAAGTTTCTATCGAAATTAAAAGTCTAATCTCGCTTCGTGCTTCATTTCCATCACGCATCGCCAACTCCCCGAGAAATTGCGAAATTGCAAATAATTTAATCTAGGAAGAAAAATATTCTATAAAAGGAAGTGGTTATTTTCTTCGTAATAGACTTATCAAATCAACCCAATCAACTCGTGGCTGAAACTACGATGACGAAAGATCGAGAGAAAGTCCCGATGATACTTGCCGGTATCTCTATGATTCATCGAATTTGCCTTAATACCGCCCACGCTAATCGCTCTGGTCGGGCATATTTGGGCCTTTTTACCCGTAAAACGAGCTCGTGACGGGGGCACGCCTTGGATCTGGCGATTTTTCCGCGATGATCGATCGGTGGAAAGAGGCAAGACCGTTGGCGAAGCCTCGCGAAACGGTTCCGGTTACCTGGTCCACGTTCAGCATAATGCTCTTCAAACGTTCACGGTTCGGTCACGCCTAGAAGCATTGAATAATGTTTGAACGGACCATGACTGGCACCATGACTGAATTGTTAATGTAATTCAAGCCGCTGGCGTCCGGCGTGTGTATACTTTCGATTTTATCCTCAGATAGCTTTATTGCTATCTCCGTGATCCTCGGCGCGAAGACTCGACTACAAAGGCCTCGCGATCTCTGAACCGAGTGATTCACGGTCCTTGATCTCCTTGGATAGTCTCTCCGGATCCACCGACGCTTCCGAGCATCCACCGCGGAGCAATTTTAATTATCGATACCCGGTAATGAGAGTTGTCAGGCAAGTTGCCGGAGAAGTTGTCGGGGAAGGTGTCGGAGAAGACCGTGGTCTATTGATAAATTAGGTGTCGGAAGGAATCGCGATAGAACCGGCTCCACGAAATGAAAGAAATAGGTCAGACGAATTTTCGTTACTCCCCGGTAAGTTGATAGTCAGAAGAAAGGCTAGCCTGATTGGCCATAGCGTGATTGCTGGTCTGATGTGCTCGGAAAAATAGGGCAGAGGAATTTCCATTATTCGTCGGCGAGTTGGCAGTGGGAAGAAATTCAGGTCTGACTGGCCAGAGTATAATAGACCCATCTTCTTTAACGCGATCGCGAAAATAGGTTACACGAATTTTCATTACTCGTCGGGGAGTTGGGAGCGAAGAAGGAATAACGGGATCACTGGCCTCGATGTAATAGCATCACTGTCTTCCTCCTGATCACCACAGCACGGGACAAATGAATCTTTATTTTTATCCGAAAATGTCGCGGCTGAAAACCAAGATGATGCAGCACCATTTGTTTCTAACTCAAATGGAAGATAAAAATCGTAATCGCAAGGTCGCAAAATGTTGCGTTCGAAGTAAATCATAGTCCTGGAAACACGAAGCGTAGAGAATACGCAGTTTAGTTTTTTTTCCACCGAAAAAAAGTGGAGTAGAGAGTTAAAACGAGGAAATTGGATTTAGCTGGATGGAAATCGAACGCGTTTCTCGCTGGAGATCATGTATCGATCTCCATCGATCTTCATTCACGATTCCATCATCCCAGGCGGATGACCGCATCGCGTAAATTCGAGCCGATGACAGCATCGTGTCGCGAAAGAATAACACGGTTGGAATTATTTAAAATTCGCCGGTTCGAAGCGGAGAAAACCTGTTGGTGAGTCATGGTAACGAGATGCAAGAGCGTAATAAAGCAGCGCCTCTAACGGCGCGCGCGACGAATTAGGATGCCGGCCGCGTCGCGGATCGCCTCATCTCGCCGATTGTTTCCGGAACATCTATATAATTTATCGACCGGTGGCTCCTCTAATCCGACCGTTTTGCTGCCACTCGTTAGAATCTTGTTGAATCATTCCAGTTTTTACGCCCGGCTCGCTCGGACGGTACAACGAGGCCGTAAATTATCGTGTCTAACGACGGCACCGATTCATGTCGGAATTGCGCCCGGAATTGCCTGCAATTTGCAGCTGCGGGTATTTAACCGTAAACTCGAAACCAAAGCGGATTCTTAATTAACCGCGTCAGCGTTGAAAATTATCGGAAGAACTTTATCGAACAGTGTAACAGTTACGGTCGTGCGAGTCGCGTTGTATTTGGAATTTATTCGGAAAATCGCGAGGTTCTGCAACGATTTGAGTTCAATTTCGGCGAGAACGGGGGTAATGCTAGCGTAGAATTCGAAATTATTGATTTCGCAAGGTCGGTAGAACCATGATGGCGCTGAGGTAGTATGCAAACGTTTCGTCACGTGCTCGTCTCGCAATCAGTTTAACGTAGAACCGATTTCTTTTTAGGTTATGTATCAGCGAGATCCAGATGGCGTTGCGACAGTACAGGCTGCTTCAAAACCGTGAGTATAATTAATCATTAGCATCGGAATGTTAAGCTGTTCGTTTAGGAACAATCGTGGCGTGGATAATTGGTGATTATATTTGATGTATCTGACAGGTCGTTTAAGCGTTTTTCATTGACAATAGAACTGTATTACAGAGGTAATTGAAATTGTTTCATCGAGGAATTGCAAGAGAAGATGGGTAGAGGTATCTGATATTTTCCTCGGTTAAAAATAATAGCGCGAATATCGATAGTTAAGTCCCGGACAAAGGTACACGAAGAAAACCTAGAAGCTACTTAAAGAGTGTGCGTTTCAGCTTGACCCAGGATGACTCGTCGATGATCCAGAAGCTTCCGGGACCGCGGAGGAACTCCTCGCGATAACGGAAACAACAAACAACGCTCCAGAAAGGATATCCAAAAAAAAAACAGAAAAACCCACGAGCAGTTCACCACGTGGCGCAGATAATTGTAGTCGCAAATAGTAAACAGACTAGGTGATAATAGCGAAGAGGGAGAGCCAGCTGTGCACGACGATAAAGTGGAAGGTAAAAAACGAAAAAAAAAAACGCAGAATCTACGAGCTAATTAAAGCGAACGATAATTAAAACGATAATTGAAACTGTCCACGGTGATTATCGCGTTACACATAGCAGGCTGCTGAATCACGGACGAAAGACCAGAAGGAGAAGTTCTCGGATAGAGAATAGGAAAGTAAAGGGAATGAAACGTAGACATCGGAGGATTGGGATTGGCAAGGGGAATAAATTCGTTGCAGAGAGGAATTTTCATCGATACCCGGCACTGCACGATCTCGAAGGTCCGAGGAGATCGCAACAGAGCAAGGCTTGTCCTTAGTTATCGCCAGGCTCACTGTCGAACTGGTTTCACGCAGTTTCAGGCAGCATAATTACACCACGCGTCCCAGGTGGTCTTAATAAATGAATACCGTAATAAATGGCCGCGAGTGTCTCGCCTAGCAAGAAGAAAAGGTCCGGTATCGGCGCTCCTTTTTTTCTCTCATCCCCTTTTCCACCGAAAAAAAGAAAAGGAGCAAACGGCCGATAATTGCACAATACCATTTTTATCCCGGCCCCCGCCCCGTGAAACGTACAGTGCCATACTATCGTTTATGCGAGCCGGATTAACCGCCCGCTTTATGCGACCGCGCAGGATTTACTGTTAAACGATCGCTATATTTTCTGCCGCGTAAAGATTCACTTTTTATCTCTGTGCTCCTACGATCGCGCTCCGGCTTCCGGTAGAACGTGCCTCGAATACGTTATTGCGAATGGAGAACGATTAGTTCCACGCGATGCAGGATCTCTGCTTCGTCCATTTGGTACAGGTAGAATCGGCAGAAATCTCGTTGCCGAAACGCTGGAAAATAGAGAAAGATAGTAGAATCATAGAATTTTCGTTTTATTCTACGCTTTCATGTACGCGCACCACCATTGTGCAAATTTGTATTTGTTGCGACAGCAGCAGCCTTATCGCTTTGGTTACAATAGAATTTCGACGAGCGTGTTTCTGTAGAGATAGCGAACGAGTGAAGGATCGTAGGACAATAGAATTTTTATTTCGTTTATCCCTTTTTTTTTTGACGACTCTGTTAACGCGATCGCGAAAATTTGTACGATACGATACGATTAGAGAACGCTTATTCTTTCGGATGAATTATTCGTAAAGACAACGAAGAAACGTAGGATCATATGAAATACTTTCGTCACAGATGAAATGATAGTAACAGTGTTGTTCTCGGGAGAATTGTAGAACTATGGAATTGTACCTTTTTCACAAACGAATCTATGAATAAAATTATGGAAATTTATTATTCCGCTTGTGCACGGAATTTTAATAAACATTCGAAGGAACGAAGAAACGAAATTTATATCTTAGTTTGCGCATGGATTACGACTACAGTGTTGATTTACTTT
Organism: Euglossa dilemma; assembly: GCA_002201625.1. Taxonomy (NCBI): domain Eukaryota; kingdom Metazoa; phylum Arthropoda; class Insecta; order Hymenoptera; family Apidae; genus Euglossa; species Euglossa dilemma. The sequence continues at coordinate 4,664,245 of NIJG01000013.1, read as the reverse complement.
CCAAATCCTTGTTGCAATATTTACGCGGAACGAACTTTGTTTGGAGAAAATCGTCGTAGAAATACAATACAGAGAAGGGGTTCGAATTTTTTTTCCGGATGGAAGCACGTTAATTGGGAAAGGTAATTGAATTCGACTCGGTAAATGCCTCAAAGGACCGCACGGTAACAAAATTTTTCAGCTTCCTTCGAATAGTGATTCCATCAACTATTTACAAGCATAAAACCGCTGTTCGGTTAAACGAGTTTCGTGTTCATACATCGCGTTTCTCTTCACGGGGAAATTCTATTCCCGTTTTCCACTGTAGAAAAATTCTCCTTGGAAAGGAAACACTGAAACGATATTTTTATTTCGAGTATAGAGAAAGAATTTGATATCGGATGTCAAGCACCGATCGGTCAAACGATCAAATTTATCTTTCATCTATAAACTCTCATCGAGCAGCACACCTTGACCCTCGACGAGACAGAAAATTGCTCGCAGCAGTGCATAAAACATGGTTAAACCTCTGTTACGTAAGAGAAACGGGATGGAAAATGCATAATCCCTAGCAGTTCCCCGGCTGCAATTATCCCTAGCTCCCTAGGAAATAGCCGAGTCGACTTTCGCAGTTCTTTCCGCGTAGCCGAGATTTGCATAGTCGCTGGTCTCGCGAGGGTGAATCCTTGGCGCAGTTTGCGTCACTGGCATTGGATTCGCCGCGCCGAGACTCCACCGGGCTCTAATCCTCGGTCAGACTCTTCCCCCGTTCTATCCCGTGAAACGCGTGTAACGGGTTCCAAGGGGAGACCCCGTGTTTTCGTCAGGGCTCGGCTGTGTTTATGCCTGTCGCCAGGCATAACCCAGGCAAAACTCGAAAAAGCCCGGCGGACGACCAAAACACGCGTGTGTCAACGCGAACATAACGACCCAGTTTATGCCGCGAATTCAGCCGCGCGAAGGAGAGGAATAGCCTAACGCGAGTCGTAGTTGGAAAGAGCGAGACGGAGGAGAAGCAGGAGGAGGAGAAGGAAAGAAAGGAATAAACGTAGGGGAAACGTTGGGAACAAGGACACGTCCCGTGGTGGATCAGGGTTGCGAGGGACAGGGATAGGAATAGAGAAAGGATAGAGAAGGAAAGAGGATAAAAGGATAGAGAAGGAAAGAGGATAAAAGGATAGAGCCTGAGCAGGAGGAAAAAGGTTTGAAGCAGAACACCCGTAGGACAGCTGAGACCCGGGATGTAGGTAGGAGAGGCTCGAATAGTGGGAGTGCGGTGGTGGGGGTAGAGGCGTGGTAGGGGAAGAATCCGGCATGGTTAAGCGAAGGAGGAAAGAGCAGCGGCGGTGGTGGGGATAGGCGGCCGGGAGCGGTGGTGGGGGCAATAAACACGCCGGCGCCTCAGTATCGTCGCGTCCATCGAGAGAGTCGGTTCGTGACGAGCTCGGCCTCTCCTCTTGACACGGAACAAAAGCTCGACCGGATCGACTCGATTCACAGGGAAAATTCGGTTCGGTTCAACTTGGTTTGCAACACGGTCGACCGCGTACAGTCTGTTTTCATTTCCGGAGGCTAGGGATTCGCTCGTAACGCGATGATAATACCGCGTTCTTTCGACGACGAGGGCTAGCCTTGCCCTTGAAACAGCAGCCGGAGTTTCGAGTGGCCGACACACAGCGTAACGCGCACCACGACGTTCTACCAGCTGTGCGCCGGAATCGCGGCCCGCGTGTGTGTTGTGTTCGACGTTTTTCTCTTGTTTGCTTCTCTGCGTGCGTCTTCCTTTATCCCTTTCTCCTATCGCTCACGTTGTCCGTGATTCGTGACAAAAGAAGACCGTCGCCCTGTTTCCCTTACTTGACGCGTTACTCTTGTTCGGTTTTGTTTGGTGCTTACTGGTGAGAATCTCTACCGGGACGATAGGAACAAAGGGACGGAGCCAGCGGCTGTGAAAGAGCAACAGAGAGACAGGCAGAGTGGGAGAGAGATATCGTGGTGTATCGATCGAGAGTGGAGCTTGCAGTTGACGTAAGTCGATGAATTTTGTCCTTTGCGAGAGTAATGATCCAAGTGCCGACGTGTGTCCACGTACACGCGTCTCTGTGTACGCGCACACACGCGCGTCTGGAGACGCATCGAGTCTCTCCTCGGAAGCGTATTATATTTTACGTAAGTCACGTAGCTCTACGCGCGCGGTGAACTGGTTTTCTTCTCTCTCTTGTCCTGCCGCGTTTCGAGAGCTTGAAATAGTCTGACGCCGGAGAGAAGTTCACTGCCTCCGCTCGATTGTGTCATTGAGGTTAGACGACGATGCGATTTCTCGATCGAGAGACGCGCGCGATTCTCTCCTTCAGGATCGTACGATTCTCTGTTTATCCCTGCGCGATTTTTTCCCCGGTTTTTTGTTACGCTCGCACCACCGACTCGGCTGTTTTCTCACGTGGCTTCCGTTATTCTACGCGACAAAGTATTCCTCGCGGAATACACAACCGTCGTGTTTCTTCTTCATCTCGCTTGTCCTTTGTCAATCGTATCGCTCGGCAATCGGTTTATTACGCCTCTCGGGTAACTTCAGCCCGGATATAACGGACGTCTCGTGAATAGCCTTCGAAAAAGTGCTTCCGGGAAAGGGATTAATATCGCTTTGGAAATACTGTCTCCAGTGCGAGATACACGAAACGCGCACGTTTCCCCCTCGACCAGATGGTCTATTCACATAACGCTTCATTCAGCTTCTTCGCAAACGGCTACCATGTTCCAGCTTCCATTAAACTTCCCAAAATTTCCCAAAGGTTTACCCCTCTTAATGGAAACTTTAATAACTCCGCGCGAACGAGTGTCTTTACGTTCGATTTTTTTTCGTCGTCGAAACTTCGTCGCTTCTCGATGCCTAACCTCTCGATCTCGTTACGCTTTAACGTTGCACCGTGGAAAATTACGGAAAGATTATATTTCCGTATCGAAACGTGGTCGGTCGACCATGTTGATTTCTTCGACAGCGGTGAATTCGGAGAAGAGGTTACGACTTTGTTTACTCGAGTCGCTTGGTCGATAATAGATCGGAAGAAAAAATGGAATCGTCTCACGGTAATAAGGGTCGATGGTTTCTCTCGCGAATAATCGATCTCTCGCTCGGTGTGACCGTTCGACTCGACGTTAAATCGTAACGCGAATTTATCGTCAACTAATTAGCCGTTCGCCGGGTGCGTTTCCCGTTTTAACTCGATTCGCTCTCCTTATCTCGAGCGTTCGTGTTACCGACGGATACTCCTTGCGAGTATACACGCCCGAAGAAATATATATATATATATTTCTCGACGAAAGGAAACCGTTGACCTTAGCGTCGATTAAAAGCGATCGGAACGTTAAAGCGTTTTAATTAGCAGTTTCTTCCGTGAATAAGATCGATCCTTTCGCGACCGGGCTGTTGACCGATGTATTCTGCTGGAACAAAAGAATTTATGGAATAGCGTTCGTTACGATATACAGTTGCCGCCGTACATAACCTTAATTTACCACGCGTATCCTGCGTAACGGTAGTTTATAAAAGTGGCAGTGTCTCGCGGCGTCGTGATATAACTCGACGCGTTTAATCAAGTGCAGGATCGAATCTGTTTGCAGGAGTTAATTACCTGAGTGTAATTACCGATAAATCGCAGGAAGGAGAAATAGCGGAGTTATTGTCGTGGATGGAAATCGACTATGTCGCGTTAAGTGCAGCTCGATAAGGTACATCTTACGTAACCTAACCTCTCTCTCTCTCTCTCTGGCGGTTCGATGTATTATTTATACATCGAATCGATGCTAACGTTTTTGATTTTCTTTCTAGTTCCACTGGCACTGACCTACGTTAACTGTCGGCCAAAGCAATTACGGTTTCCTCGATTAAATCGAGCCAGCCCGTAATCAACATCGTGACATCATGTTACGCAACCTTACGTCCTCTTTATCGGCGTCCACCTAAATGACAAATCGATTAGTATCGAGCATTCTGGACCGTTATCTAAGAATAGATAGCGGATAGAAACATAGAATATCGCGGTTCCCTATTTGTTAACTCAACGTTAACACGTAAGTTAACCGTTTCGAAACGTCTACGGCATGAATTAAGGTATACCGACTTCGTTAATTAGTCGTTAACCGCGATCGTTTCGTTGATTATTCTCATAGAAATACTAGATAATGGCGGAGAGTAGTAATAATGTATACAGAGCGCTGCATAATCGTTGCTGGTAACTTTAATTATCCGACAGCGTGCGTATATTCGATTATAATTGAAATCTTCCTTTTCACAAAGCTTTTCCACAATGGTTTTTTTCACATCGATACCGCCGATATAAATGAAATCAATTAGAGGAAATACTTTGATGCACGAAGGTATTGGAGTTTCGTGTTTCAAGGAAATTGCGTGGTAATCCAGATTATTCGACAATTTTTCCTTTTTCGGAATCGGTTTTGATCTTCTTTCAAAGATATTAATTTCTCATATTTCCAAATATCTGAACGTTCAAACGATTAAGTATTTAACAGTTGGGTCGCCAGTCTCTTTTCTCTCGCAGCGATAACAGAACTGCTAGCACCGTTTAAATTCCCCGAAATATTCACTTCCGGTATTCCCAGTATTCCCAAGCATCTGAACGTTCGCGCGATTAATTTTTCCAGCTTCCAACGTTCTCTACTCGGCGACACCGTGCAGTTCGATTAAATATCCGGTTCCAGCACTCTGCCGAATCACCCTACGCGATTATCGACTCGTTCTCCACTCTCGATAACAACCCCTTTGCTTCTCGAACACCTGCACTGGACGAGTCTTTCTCGCGCATAAAACTGCTATCAGGAACTACCGAGGACCGACCGGAAGTACTCGCGGAACGCCATCGACGAGGAAGAAATTCGCGAGCGGAAAATCCTGCGAAGAAATTTGCGAGTGGAGAATCCTGCGAAGAAATTCGCGAGCGGGAACCTCCGCGAAAGAATTCGCAAGCGGAAAATTCGGCGAAGAATTTTGCGAGCGGAGAATCCCGTGAAAAAATTCGCAGACGGAAAATTCCGCAATAAAATTCGCTAGCCTAAAATCCCGCGAAGAAATTCGCGGACGGAAAATTCCGCGAAGAAATTCGCGGACGGAAAATTCCGTGAAGAAATTCGCGGACGGAAAATTCCGCGAAGAAATTCGCGAGCGGAAAATCCGGCGGCGTTGAAGAAGCCGGATGTGGGGGTGGTGGGCGTCGAGACGTCGCGCAGTCTTCTGTGGAAATACTCAGGGAAACTGGGCGCCGGGGCGCGTGGCGTTTGCGGAAAATGCGGCCCGTTGGCAAATGAAGTTCCGCCACTTGGAATAGTTGGACGGAGCTGCTCGGTGTGCACCAGGACTGACCCATACCCCAAGGGGTGTTGGCAGAGCTGTAAGACAGGTAGTGACGTCATCGAGAGAGCCAGCTGCTTCGCTTTTCTCTCCGCCGTTCTCTCCGCGCTTCTCTCCTTTCCGCGTATTTTTCCACTGCTTCTCAACCGGGTAAATGGTCCCCGAAATGTTTCACTCCGTTACCTTTGCCAACGCAGCAATGGCCGCTGAAGGATGAAGGTAAAGTCTGTGAAACGTTTTCGTTTGCTTTTAACGGCGGAGAGCGTGCCGGGGTTGGATAGGACTTTCGGATCGGTTATTAGTTGCGGGATATTGCGGTCTAGTTACCCTGGCATAAGCTGTTCTTCTTATTCTACCGATTTTCTTTCCTTTTCTCTCCGAAACCGTCGTCGTTTAAATCGATGATAAGTTTTTGACGAAGCAAGTTTTGTTTCGATTTAATCCGCTTTTATTTGAATCTATATTAGATTTTGGATAAATGATCGTGGGTTTATCTTCCTTCTATCGAATAATTTCAGTGTCTTCCTCGAGGTGCCATGAAAATTATTCATCGTTTATGCTGAATTTATTCGAATACTTTTCAGTTTTCTAAAAATTTCCTTGTTACTCTAAACTAGCAGTCAGCAGGATTAAAAAAAGTAATCTAAACAACGTTAAACCACGTAATATTAATTTGAAATACTTCTTAAATATTTCCCGTGCGTTACGTTTCGTCGTTAAAAATTCAAGTACGAATTAGAAAGATGGATAATTCGTGGAGATAAAAAATCTTATTTAAACGAGGCAATGCTTGTTGAATATATGAAAAAAATTCAAGTATTCCGGGAATGTGAGAGCGGAATCTCTGATGCGCGTTTAACCACGGTGAAAAATCCAAATGAAAAAATCCCGGAGGTTTTCCGCTTGGTCAAATATGTCCCCGGTGCGGGAGGCTAGACATTCATTGTCAGCGGGGGTAAAAAAGTAATGAAAACAAGTTGGACCGTGTCGAACTCATTGGAGAAAATCGGGGGACAGATTAGCCGGGCACTTTCCTCGAATTAACCAGCCCCGGTTTCGGCCGGAACGAGCAAGGACGTTCCGTGCAATTTCTCTCCGCGGACACACGCACGTCCAGGTGTTCCAATTCGCCCATGCAAATATATTCCCCTGTCCCCCGGGCGTCCCCCGCTATTTATCTCGTTTACCCGGCCCCGACCGTGTCCCGAATTCGTCGTGACACGCTGTAAATGGAAGGATCGCGTCGTCGTTTCCGGCGAACGCCTCTCTTCCTCTTCGTATTCCCGCCTCGGTGGAACCCTTGGACCGCGTCAACCTCGGTTCCACGGGGACCCCTACACCACTCTCGAGGACTAGCATAGAAGAGACTAACATGGGATGGCGAAAATTTCGAGAAATACCTCGTCAATGTCCGTTTCTTTCTTTTCAACGTCTTTTCCGATGGAAATACGTTATGCAACAGTCGACAAAATTTTTAAAAGTCACCAAGATTTTGGTATGACTGATATTTTTTAGGGAATAACGAAGATCTTTAAGGTATTTTTAGGTATCTCGAAAATTTCGGAACCCCGGGTATTATTGGGAAACTTGATAATTTCAGACATTTTAAAAATCTGAATCTCAGATATTTTCAGAAATTTTGAAGATTTGGGAGTCTCGGATATTTCTGGAAATTTTGAAGATTTGGAGGTCTCAGATATTTCCGGAAATTTCGAAGATTTCTAGGTCTCAGATATTTCCGGAAATTTCGAAGATTCCTAAATCTGAGATATTTCCAGGATTTTCGAAGATTTCTAGATCTTAGATATTTCCAGAAATTTCGAAGATTCCATAATTAGCGATATTTCCAGGATTTCGCACACTCCTAATTTTTCAGGGATCGTGAAGAACCCTAGATTTCAAAATCCCGGATATTTTCAGAAATTCTAAAGATTTCGGGATCCCAGATATTTTCGGAAATTTCGAAGATTTCGTAATCCGGGATAACCCTAAAAAATTCTAACTATAACAATCTACTCGACCTCTCATAAATATTTTAACGCTTACAAACGAGATTGTACGAATTAATCCTAGTCATCTCTGCTCTGATATTCTAACTAAAATATGACCGCGTAAAAACGCGAAGAATAATAATGTAATTAATAATCTATCTCGTTTTTCGCGTGTGTTGTAAGGGAGAAAAACCAGGATAGTAGCAATTATCCCTGCTCTAACCATCGAATAGATGTCTCGGCGATTTTTCAAGGATTATTTCTATCAGGTTTTCTTCGTGCAATCCACTTCCATATTTTTCACGTAGAGCCAACACGGATCTCGTAGAGGGTAACTCGTATAACAGGTGATGATTCCACGGTGAAAAATGAGGAAATGTAGGGTTGAGTGGATGTGGTAAGGAAGAAGGAATTGTGGAATGGTAACCTTCGAGGAGCGGATGCCCGAGTGGTGACGTGGCTGCTTTGACCTGTGGAAAAGGAATTTTCTGCTGCGGTTGCGTTTATTTTTTCCTTCCTATATATCCCTAGGCATTAAATCGACTGACAATGCTCTTTACTCTCTTCATCTTCCCGAATGGTCGTCACCGCTATTCGCGAATTTCTCTTTCGTACACTATACGTCCACACTTTTATCCTTTCGATCCTCGTTTTTAGTCAAACCAAGTCCAATTTTATATTTTTAATTCGCTGAAGGATTTTTTGGTTCTTCCTTTCCTGTTTTGTTTTATCGGGAACGATTTTGTGGGTGTTTTAGATAGATGAACGGAAAAATTTTAATTTTTTAATTATAAAGGAAATGTTGGAAAAGATCAGAGACGAAAGAGGAAAAGAACGTTCAATTTGTTTTAGTTAAGAGGAAGAAAAATACGGTTTTTATCTGGTGTAATAATTTTACGCACGGTCAGAGAAGAAAGAAATATATAGGTTTAATATTTTAGTTAAAGGGATTATTCGATCCTTATTTGGTGAAACAATTTTTTACTTTTAAATTATTAGGGAAAAAGTGGAGGAAAATGCAATTTTTTATTTAAAAAGGAAAATGCCGTTTCTTCCTGGTTGAGACAATCTTGCAGATGAGTATAGAAAGGAGAAAAAAGGAGAACATCTAGTTTTTCCTTTTTTTGTTTAAAATAGGGGATCGTTTGTTCTCGTTCGTGTTAGCAATTTTGCAAATGACCACGAGAAAAGGAAGAAAAAGGTAATGAAAAACCGGGCCAGGGATCCATGGAGAAAAACAATTTCTCGCGAATTGGGTTAATTTAATCTTTATTCGCGTGGGATATATACGAGATATCATTTCCATTCGAAATTTGTTTGTTGCAATATTTTGGGGCAAACGCGAGAGATATTTCGGACGAAAATTTGGACCCTATTGTTAGATACGAGGGTGATCTATAAAAGTCCATATGTGGTTAAAACGAGTGCAGTGAGTCACAGAGGGGGCGTCTACCCTTCGAATTACCGAATTCGGATGATTAATATTTTTTAATAGCACATTCACGTTCCGATGCCGTTATCAATGGGACGATTCCGCGATTTAATCGGACTTTTCATTGATATATCGTTCATTGAAAAATATAAACTCGGTGTAATATAGAAAAAAATCGAAATAAATCGTTTGGGATCGTTTAAATTTACATATTCCATACTTTCCAATATAAATTATCGATTAAATATTTATTTTTATTCGATATTTTCACTTGTCTTTTTATCCGTTATTAACTATTATTTATTTTCATTCGTATTTTATCTTCTCTTCTAGAGTTTATTTTTATTGTTTCCTGTTACACGATATTATTTACACCCCCATAATTTATTTTCTCGTTATTTATTATTACACGCCGTTTACTCTTCTGTAATTTATTTTCACCTTCGCAGTCCTATTTTTCATGCTTCCTTTTATTTATGCCGTATCAGTTTAATTTTCTTCGATACCCGTTTTTCAACTAGAAAGCGTTAAAAAATATAGCAATATTTCTCCTCCTTGTTATTTAATTCATTAAGTTACTTGTAGCGTTATTTATTTATTTCCCCTCTCGCGTTGCAACTTTTTTTTACTTTTCCCTTTACTTGCTACGCGTTAATTAATTTTTCCGAGATACTCGCTATTTAATTACGAGGCATTAAAAAGACATCGAAATATCTCTGTTTGCTTGCTATTTCCTTTCTTAATTAATTATTATTATTTATCATCGCGTTCGTTATTTCTCGTTATTCCCACCGACGCGATTTATTTTTTACTTTAGAGATTCGGCGCTGCTCGTATTTCGCCGGTACACGATAAGAAATATCGCAATCTTTTTGCGAAAGAAATTTGATTCGAAAGGTTGATGGAGTGCACGCGCACTGGGCTGTGGAACACGAAGCCCGGGTCATCGATTTGCCTCACATTTTGCGTGCGATAGTGTGCTGAACGCGCGCCGTGAATTTCGTGAGAAGATCGTGTTCGAAGTTTTGTAATTCTCGTATATACCGCACACGGGCAATTTACCCTATTCGTTGGTTCGGCACATTATTCTACGTGGCGTGCGCTGCTCTACCCGGACAACATTTCGGCTCGATCCACGTCGCCACTCAAAAGCACTCTGTCAGCTGCTCGATTGTTGATTTTCCACTGGATATTGATTTTCCGATTTTTCCCTCGTAACAGTATAATGCAATTTCCCTTCCCTTTTGCGCGTGGAAACTTTTTACAATTTCATTTTTCACGTGGCTCTCTCTGCTGCTTTTTCTCTACTTTTTTTTCTCTGAAATTCAGGTGCATGTTAAATTACTCTAGGTTGCTTCTAACTCGTGTTTCGTTCTACAACAATTTCCTGCAAATTTTCAATCGAGGTTCGAATTTCAGAACCCTTTCGAAATACCTTTTAAATGTAAAATTGCATCGTGTTTCGTTAATGAAATTGGTGCTGCTTCTAGCTCAGCTGTTTAATCGAAGTGTTCGAGAATCTTCTGCCGCAAGTTTGAATGAAATTTAAATTTAATTGAGGATCATGTAACTCGGACCTTAAAATTGTCTAAGACAGATCTCAGTTCTCATCAAAATCAAGATTTTTTTCTTCAGAATGACCCACACTCTTTTCTCTTCTGCTGAGTACATAGGTCCTAGTAATCCAAGTTTACTGATATAAATCTATTGATTTAGATGTGCTAATCCAAGTCTACCGATATAAATTTACTGATTTAGGTGTGCTAATCCAAGTCTAGTGATCCATGTCTGCTGATCAAAGTCTACTCGTTCAAGTATTATTGATCGAAGTTCACTTATTTAAGGCTACTGATTCATATTTAGTGAACCAAGTCTAGCGATCCAGGTTTACTAATCCAAGTTTACTGATCAAAGTTCTCTTATTTAAGTCTACTGATCCAAATTCAGTGAACCATGTCTAGTGATCCAGGTTTACTAATCCAAGTTCTTTTATTCAAGTCTATTGATCCAAATTCAGTGAACCAAGTCTATTGATCCAAGTCTACTGATCCAAATTCAGTGAACCAAGTCTATTGATCCAAGTCTACTGATCCAAATTCAGTGAACCAAGTCTTTCGATCCAAGTCTGCTGATCGAAATTCAGCGAACCAAGTCTATTGATCCAAGTCTGCTAATCGAAACCTGCTGATTCAAATCCACCGACCAAATTCCCTTGGACCTGGAATGCAGGCGAAGCGAAGGCAGGTGGATCGAAGGTGGAACCACAGTCTGGCCAGACAATCTAACCCCGCGAATGATGGTCTATACCTGTGTCAACAAAGGTTCCGGTCTAAAATTTCGTCGGAGCGAAAAGGTGGTCTGGTTGGAGGCCTGTGTTTCGCGTCGTTGACCCGAGGCAGCTCTCAGCCGAGGGCTCGCGAGGCCAACTATACCTAACTATACCGCGCGATATGCAAACTGCTGCTCGCTTACATGAAGTTATTACCCGTGTACGGGGATCGCGATGGCTGCCGCCGACTCCTCGGCCACTTTCCCTCCTTCGTTTCGCTGTGTCGTACACGTTGGTGTACCACGCAGCGGAATGCTTCCTCGAGGCTGCATCCAGAAGCCAGCGTGTCTTGTACGATTCGCGGGATCCTCTCTTCTTCTTCCCTCGTGATTTAACGCGTTCCAGGTTCAGCTGGTTCCGACCAGCGAAAGTTTAACACGCCTCTGCAGACCAGCCTGCTGTGCACGCCGGCTGATTGTTTTATGCGCCCTGAAAACGTCACTGGGTTTGGATGCCGCTCGTTTTCAGGCCAGTCTCACAGCTCCGAGAGTTCCTTTCGGCCGAAAGAGTTAGAGCCTCGAGAGATTTTTATCGACTGGTTCGAGATGGAAAGGCACCGTGTGTGTTTGAACAGAGTTGACGGTGAAGAATTTTTCCTAGCCTCCGAGGATAATCTTTCACGACCAAAAATCACCTTCAAACAAGATGGATTCCTCCTTTGTGATTTAACTCGTTTCCTACGTCAGCTGACTCTCAGCTGTGAGAGATATAGACACGTGTGATGTATTTTCAAGGTGTGCGCGGATTGATTGTTTTATGCTCGATAACGTCAGCGCTGTCGGTATTCCTGTTTTTCAGCTTGAACTCGCGATCTTCTCAGGTGGAACGGTTAGAGGATGTTTTTTTTCGTGGATCTGATGGAAAACTGTTTGGTACTTAGAACGGTTCGCGACGAGTAGATATTTCGAAGCTTTTTCTTCGTTTTTTTTTCTGGGTTCTAGGTTTGTAGGTTACAATATCAATTTCCGAATATAACGAACGTCACGCTGTGCGGTGGTCTGGATGTTGATTGTCATCGGTGACGATTTGTCAGCTCGTTTATTATCCATTATCGCTCTGATATTTCTGCTTCGGAGAACTCGCTCGATAAGATATTGTCATCGCGAACAATATTCCACTGAAGTTCAAAAATCCACCGGTCTGTGTTAGAGCTCAGGTTTCGATAAATATCACCGCCACAAACATCGCATTCAATAATATTTATCTAATTTATTGGGTCATATCGATTGCAGTCTCGCTCGGGTATTATCTCTTATCGAATTTATATCTCGCTTTTTAACTATGCGATAAAATATAGCATATTAATATATCGCATAATATATACGATCGTTCCTACTTATAATATAAATGTTTTAAATTATCCCCTTGACACACAAATTAAATACACTTGATGCTAAACTATTATTTTATTTCGATAATTTGAACTAGAGAATGGAAGCTGAAAATGAATATATTTTTATAAAATGGGATATTTTTTTATAGGTTTATGCTTTTTTGTTTTATAGTTTTATAGGAATATATATATTTTTTTATTGGATTTTTATTGATAAGATAGATTCATAAAATTTATCTCTTGATATACAATGAAGAGAAATATTTAGCAAAAAAAAAAAAACTCGTCATTGTACGTTAAGAGGTTTATTCTTCGAAAATCAGAATCTATGGAATATTGTATGTATCACGGTATATCGATACGAAAATGGCGTAGAAAAATCGGAAAGAGAGGATATTCTTGGTTCGTTTGATTTGATAAATCATTTATATTAATCGCATTTATTTGGTAATTCTGTTTTATTGGTAAACGAAAGCCTAGGTAAATATGAGGAGCGAAGGCGACCAGGGCGTAAATCGAAAATCGCGAGAGGAAGCAAGGGAGCCCTTTCAGGCTGAAGCCAACCAGGAATGTTTTCCCTTGCATTCCACGAGTTTCGTGGATCGTCCGAACGGACGAATTTAATATTGGCACGCGCGAATATGCGAGCTTCGCCGCGGAGAATATTCCAGGCTGCGGGATCCTCGTTTCCGGTTGCAACCGCCACCGCAGTAAACTTCCATCGCGTTATCCTCCTCCAATTTATTATTCTTAACAACCTGTAATTTTATATCCCTTCTTCTCTTCCTCTTTAACCTTTTAATTTTTTCCGTATATTTTTATTGTTTGTTTTCTTTTTTCCAAGATTTTTTAGTTACCTGTTTTTTTTTTCCGATCTTTTCCATGTGTTTTCTTCGTTGGTAGTTTGAGCTATTTTCTTTTCGCTGTGTCGTGTTTCTTTTTCAATTCCTCTCCAGTTTACCTCTATTTATTTTATCATTTCAATTTTCTATATTCTCCGCTCCTTCGGAATATAAGTTTTTCGTTTATTTTCGAGCGTTTCTCGTATTTCTTTTCATGGAAAATATCGATATTGAAGAAGAAAGGATATGTAGGATGATTCTACTTTTGCAAATGTTTCTGATATGACGAGTAGAGTCAACGAGTATCGTAACTTTTCTCGTGATTCTTGTGTCGTGCTTATTCTACCAGCGTAATTCCCATATCGAACGTATGGAAACAATTTCGAGAATTTTTTTATCGAATACTCGACGAATATTCTCGATTTACCCGGGACGAGCGAAATTCCAGCGATTTTTTGCCGCGTGAAACTTAATTTTTTTCGCTTCCGAACTTGAGGGAGTTCCTCGAATAGAGAGGGTCGCGGTGAAAATTTCATCGCAACGAATACCATTTGTTCTTCTCGTTCATAATAAAGGGAACTCGTGGAAATTTCACGGTACGAGATATGGACGCCATTTTTCGTTTCAGCGCCACCTTACGACCTCCAGCGAGAAGTATCGGTCACTTGGCCGACGCCTAGGGAATTGGGCATTTACGCGATAGGTCCACTCCCTAGAACGTTTTATCCAATTGTCGAACATTTTATTGAACAATTCTCGGATAATACACTTTTCACCGAGAATAAAAGGCGATAGAAATCGATTACACTCTTCGAGAGTTAGATATTTTATTTCCGAGAAAAGGAATTTTTTTTTTATTTTAGTTATCTTCTTTCCCTGAAAAAAAGTCTTTTAGTTTTTCATGTATTTTATTTTCGATTAGATATTTTTTCAGCGAATTAAAAATGATTTATAAAGTAATTTATCTTGTCCCGATTTGTGCCAAATTTGAGGAATATTTTATTCTTCGACTCGCTTCAATCGTACCGCGTTTAATTACCTTCGTTGAGGAATAGAATTAAAGAATATGAATTTAATTATCACGAAATTAGACGACTTCTATAACTCGTGCACCGGTATCAGAATCTCTCGAGGCTTTCGTTAAAGGCTTCTGTAATGGTGAAATGTTAGAACACTTGTCTAAAAGAGAGCATAGTCCAACTGGGAGAAGCAGCCTGCAAAAGTCTAAAAGACCTTCCAGATCTCGTTTCTACTTTCTTGTCCTCAATTGAATCCTGAAGAAACGTGAAATGTCGTTTGTGAAACAGTAGAGAAAAGTCTGTCTCGTCTTACACTCGTAATTAACGTTAGTTCCTTCCAGAGGACGGCTGCTGCTGCAAAATTAACTATCATTTTTTATTCGCACCAGAAAGAAGGAAAAAAAAAAAAAAAATACGTTTGAAACGCGCGGACTGAAAAATTGAAAAGCAGAAGTGGCTGAAAAGAACCCTCGACTTCTACTTCTATTTTATTCTATACTACGTCGCTGATAAAATTTCTAAATTTGATAAAAAAAATCGAAGATCTGAAGGAGAAATAAACTCGAAAAGAAAAGGTAGAAAATTCGAAGGAAAGTAAAATCAATATTTATTTATCCGATAGCAAAGTAACTAATCCTGGTAATTTATCCGGGTAACTCATCCTAGTAACTTATTACCGCCATTTACCACCATCGCGAGGAATATTAATATATCGCATTGATCACTGACCATCGACAATACCATCCACTTGGATCGTTACCCCTCTCTATACCCAATTACCTCGTCCCAAGCATCCTAATTAATCCTGCAAATTCTCCAACTTCATTCCCTTTGCCATTAAACCGGCTTCGTTCGACCTAAAACATTTCTCTGTCCTGTCGCGTCGATTTTTACTCTTGCCGGCCAACTCGCTTTGTGCGTTTGTCATCCGCGTTTCGCGGTTGACGAACGTCACCAGCACTTCCGGTTGCGATCCAGAGAGATCCGCCGAGATATTCGCTGGGCGATTGACCCCGCGAATAGGCAAAACCATCAACCATGATGGTGATTCTTCGCGTGACTCGAACGAAACAAGATCTCGGATACTTTTAGAACTTTCCGACGCCTTTGTTCCGGTAATTCGCGTTTTCATCCGTATCACGAGCCTAGAATAGTGAATTGGTGGAAGCTCGCGCGAACGGTGCTAGGGAATTTTGCATGGTTTATGGCGGGATAATGGTTTTCTGTTGCGAGAGAGGGTCCGAATAGTTCCGTGGGGATGCTTGATTGCCGATCGTGTAAAATTTAACGCGATTCCGAGGTTTCAAGTAATGGTAGTCGGAGGTTTAAAGGGGTTTTTAAATCGAGGGACGAAGTTGATACTT
This sequence comes from Euglossa dilemma, assembly GCA_002201625.1. Taxonomy (NCBI): domain Eukaryota; kingdom Metazoa; phylum Arthropoda; class Insecta; order Hymenoptera; family Apidae; genus Euglossa; species Euglossa dilemma. The sequence continues at coordinate 4,648,591 of NIJG01000013.1, read as the reverse complement.
TTCTGGATGGGGTTAGAGGATCCTAGGGTGTTTGATGCGGTTGGTACTTTGGTGTTTGTAATTATGCTGCAACTCTTTTGCGAATAACAAACTTATAAATTTTTTCGAGGTCGGCAATATTGGAATTTTTGCGTTCCTTTGTTTCGTTTGTTTGAAGTCGATACTTTTCTGAATAGATATCGGAACAGAGGATCTAGAGTGTTAGATGTGATTGGTACTTTGGTGTTTGTAATTATGCTGCAACTCTTTCGCGAGTAACAAACTTATAAATTTTTTCGAGGTCGACAATATTGCAATCTTTTCGTTCCTCTGTTTCGTTTGTTTGAAGTTGATACTTTTCTCAAAAGAATTTTTGACGGCCTGTACATTGTTGGAATCTTCGTTTCCCTTTGTCTTGGCAATTTTTGTTGCTTTCACATTTTTTAGCCCTTTTTCGACACTTTGTGTTATCCAGTTTCTTATTTATTTACGTTACCCACTTTTTGGTGTGTTTAATATCGTCTCGTATTTTGCCGGTTTTGAAATGTTTTCGCATCTTTAGGTTTTACTTTGCATTACTTTGCATTGTTTGGAATCCTTCATACTTTTGCATATCTTTATATTCTTCGCGATTCCTGACATCTTTGCATTACAGTGCATTCTTCATAGTCCCTGGTACTTTTGTACCCCGTGGAATACTTTGTGAAACTTGGTACTTTATTTCCACGTCCCTTTCCATTCTTTACAATTCCTCGTACTATTCGCGTATCCCTTTGAATTCTTCGTAATTCTCGGATACCCCTTTGAACACGATACAGCATTGACGTAACACTTTACACGTATCTCGGTCATTTTAAAATACCCCGCGACATACTCGAAACCGACGGCTTATCGACGTAAATAAGTTAGTACTTTCTATAAAAAATAATCGATTGACGCACTAAAACAATTTATGCTCACACGGGTTAAAAATACACCGGTGACCTTTGCTCGACCTTCGAGCTTCCAGTTAAAGTCCAACAGCTTCCTGCTTGCACCTCGATCCTCCAGTCGTCTCTTCCCCTTCGACTTTTTCTCCATTTACCCTTTCGAAACATTTGCAAATTTTTCATTCAACGGAACAACCGTGTCACACCTTAAAATCCTCTTCTCGAAAAGAGAAGAAGAACAGCAGGGGCAAAAAGATACATCGGATGAGAAATATAAAGCTCGATCTCGCGATCAGTTGATCCATGATGTTCAATATTGATGAGCAAAGCAATGCGAGACATAAAATACCAAATAAAAGTCTATAGGTACAGATAAGGAAATGAAAAATTGCCGGAAATAAAGAACACCAGAATCCACTGAGAAAGTGATCCTCGATTTACTTACTTGATCGATATTTACAAACAAGACGATATAAAGCGCAAAATAATAAATAGAAGGGCTGTAGATATCCGAGAAAACAAAAATTGAAGATGAAAAAGAAGAAACGAAATAAATCCTCGCCGAAACGATGCTTAGAATTAACCCCTTGACATAGAAAATATCAATAATAAAAAAATAATAGTTATTTTTAATATAGCGTAGAAAATCAAAGGTGGATTTTCTTTCGCCTTGGTTTATAGAAAGAATCGAAGATACAACGAGAACAGTTAAAGGAACTAATAAAACTCACGAAATTTCACTCTTTAACGAGTGGGAAGAGAAAAAACGCTTCTTCGAATTTGACGATGATATTCTCGGATCTCTCAAATCTCTCTAGTCTCTCAAATCTCACAAAAGACTCTGCGTATACCGTTGAAAGTCTCTCTTTTAAAGCTTTCGTCGATTCGCGCTTCGTACCCTTGTAAAGCCCGCGAAACTCAACGTTTGATTTGGAAAAAAACAACATTTGTCTATCGGTAACTTTCATGTTATCCTGTAATCCTACTTTCCTAAAATTAAGCTTCCTACAATAGTTATTATCGTTTATTCGAATTCAAGCTATGGCATTAGAACGAATGGTGACTGAGAGTCACCTCTCGAGTGCAAAGGGTTAACACGTTCCGTGCTGTGTGGGGCGTATACGACCCCCGCTGCATTTTCTGTTCAGACCATTTGGAATTCTCATTGAAAAACAAAGAATTCTTAAAAAATTTATTGTAGAGTCAGATATAAACAACTTCACATCGTGTATACAGCGTTTATCGTAACGTAGTATACGCGTATGCGCCCACGCGGCGTGAGAGTCATTCTTTGTTCAAAAAGAGTTCGTCATGAAATTAAAAGAAAGAAGGGTAAATTTGATTTAGTTAGAAAACGCTGCAAAATTTGCTATGAAATTAATGTTGAAAAGTTTGTCTCGAAATCGACAAAAAAATAATTGTACTATAAAAGTTGTAACATTTTGTGATGATTGTCTAGACAAGTATCATTTATGTCTGCCATGTTTCAACAAGGTTCACCGCAATATGCCTTTATAATTGTAAATAGATTTGTAAGTAATAATATTAAACATATTTGAAGTAAAATGCTTTATTTTTTATGCATGTGGATTTTATTAAAATGGTTATGTAGGAGCTTGAAATGTTCGACCTTGTGTTTGTTAACACTAGATTTACGGACGTTTTTAAATACCTATTTTTATTCAGACCCGTCAGATTTACGGGTAATGAAAACTACGTATTTTCTTAAAAAGTAAGACCATGAGTTTAATTTAAATACAATTGGGATATTAACAAATTTAATATAAGTTGATTAAATCTATTAATATTGTATAATTGGAGATACTCATCCGTGAAATTGACGGGTCCCGTAAACCTAGTGTTAAAATAATTCCTTGAAAATTAAATTTATTGCTTTGTTGTCTAATGCATATTAAAATTTATATCTTTTCCCTGCTAATTATAGCTTTGTAGTATCGAAAAAGTGTAAGGTATACGTCTTAAACGCCTTTTTTTAATCTTTAAATCGTGGGTCGTATACGTCCTACGCGGCCTGAATGGAAAATCTTCAAAAATTGCCGTGGCACGGAAAGTGTTAATAAACAAGTTGACTGGAATGCCGAAAATAATTTCCGAACCTGCGATGGGAAAAATTCGTTTGAGAAAGGGAAAGAGAGGAGAAAATGCAATTGGTAGTCTGAATTGCGGCTGCAACCGGCACCAGGATGCATATCAAAATTCATTAGCGATCGCTGGGCGTGATATCGCGCTACCATCGAAGAACGTCATCGAAGAATGGATGATCAGCCGTATCAGAGAGAGTCAGCACGCCTCGATACGTCCGTCATCGGGCCAGGCATCGAGGCGCAGGTTATTGACATTGAAGGAAGCGAATCGATAGCCGGAGAGCGCCTCGATGTCTAGTCACGGAAGTAGAATACTGATTGCTAGCATAAAGCCTATTGTGCCGTTGCCGCGCGGCCCGTTTAAATATAGAGTGCCAGCCACGGGTCGGCGGAGAGACGTCGCGAGAGACGCCGTGAGAGACGATAGGAGAGACGACGAGAGAGGAAAGAGGACCGAGGAGAGTTGGCCGTGGTTCCTTCCACGTAAACGCAGCCAAAGGTGCCCACACCGACGAAACCTTTGAGAGGGGCCGCGGTCTTGCCCACCAACACGCCACTTTCCGTTCTTATCCAACATGGTCTCCCTTTCTTATTCCCTCTTTTACCCAATTTCCATAGTTTCCTACCCACTGAGACGATATAACTGGGTGACGAAGGGCTTTACTTTTTTCTCTCCTTTTTTCCCCTTTTTTTTCTATCATCCTTCTTTTTTTTTTCTTTGGAGAGAGAAATTGACATCGCGACGGGATCAGAAGGATTAAACTTTTGAGAAATACATAGGGGGTTAGGTTTGGATTACGTTTTCGATTTGAAATTCGTTAATTGGATCTATTTTTTCGGTTAAAATCCCTAAATAAAGATTTCAATCTCCCTCTCTCGGTGGCACTGCGATTCTTTCTTCTATCCAATTTTCATAGTTTCGTTCCCACTGAGACGATATAACTAGGTGACGAAGAGGGTTTTACTTTTTTCTCTCCCTTTTTCCCCTTTCTTTTCTATCATCCTTCTTTTTTTCTTCTTTTTTTTCTTTGGGGAGAGAAATTGACATCGCGACGCGATCGGAAGGATTAAACTTTTGGAAAATACATAGGGTTAGGTTTGAGTTAGGTTTTCGATTTAAAATTCGTTAATTAGATCTATTTTTTCGATTAAAATCCCCGAATAAACATTTTAAACTCTCAATCGCGCTGCGATTCTCTTTTCTACCCAATTTTCATAGTTTCTTTCTCACCGAGACGATATAACTGGGTGACGAAGGGTTTTACTTTTTTCTCTCCCTTTTCCCTCTTTTTTTCCCTCTTTTCCTTTTCTTTGGGTAGAGAAATTGACACCGTGACGCGATCAGAAGGATTAAACTTTCGGAAAGTTTAGATAGTACAGTAGCACATAGGATTTACTTAGATTATGCTTTTGATTCCAGTTCGAACATAAATTTCATCAATTCGACCCCGATACATTTCCAATTCAAATGCCCTAATATCCAAATTTCGGTCTTCGAAATAAAACACGATCATTGGAAAATAAAAACTTGGAATTTTCCATATAAAACACACAGAGGATAAGAAAGGGAAGAAGAGAGACGAGAAGAAAAGGAAGGAAAAATCGGGGGCAAGAGAGGAAGAGAGAAAAAAAAATAAAAGGTTGTCCGTAGGAGAGGGAGTTGGATAACTGGTGGATGAAGCCGGTCGGTGTATCGATCGATCGATCGAGGATCGAGATCGAAGCGTGCTCGCCTCGTGATCGACACGAGCATACGGCGATGGATAATAAAGGTAAACCCAGAGCCGTGTACACACGCCGTGTGTCTGGATACGTGTGTAAATTGTACACAGAGGCGTGTAGGATGCGCCTAGCTCGATTTCTGCGTGGCACCGGTTACGATAACGGTACTTGCGTCAACATCGCTCACCGTGCCTTTAATAATGACTCTCGGTTTTTAAAATACCTGCTGCACCCTAACGTTTTCCCGTTCCTCCGTCAAACGTCGCTTTTTCTACCGTAAATTAATCCCGAGTAATCGTTTCGCGTTTACAGTATATTCCGCGTAGTTTTTTACGTGTTTTTCCGCGGCGGAGAAACACGTGTCAGCGGTTCTGCAGTTCCATTCTTCTCGCGGAGACGATATTTTACTTTCTGCCACGCGCCGAGGCCGAGGTCGATAAACGACTGATTAATTCAGCGGCATCTATGATTTTTGTAACGCGTCGGTCACAATGGGGTCACCCGTGATTCACGCAGGTGACAGGCCACGGTTTCGGTTCGTCCCAGTGTTTCGTTTTACTCTTTAGGACACGGTGGGATTAACCCTTTGCACTCGAAGAATTTTTCGCTATGAAGAAGAAGCCTTTCATATGTTTCTAAAAGCTCCGTGACACCTTTTACGTGAAAATATGCAAAGAAAATTATACGTTTGCGTTTGGAATCATCGGAATTATTTTATTTCGATATTTCGCGTGTAGTTACCCTTAATATAGCGTAGAAAACCAAAGGTGGGTTTTCTTTTGCCTTGGTTTATAGAAAGAATCGAAGATACAACGAGAACAGTTAAAGGAACTAATAGAACTCACGAAATTTCACTCTTTAACGAATGGGAAGAGAAAAAACGCTTCTTCGAATTTGACGATGATATTCTCGGATCTCTCAAATCTCTCTAGTCTCTCAAATCTCACAAACGTCTCTGCGTATACCGTCAAAGGTCTCTCTTTTAAAGCTTTCGTCGATTCGCAATTCGTCCCCCTGTAAAGCCCGCGAAACTCAACGTTTGATTTGGAAAAAAACAACATTTGTCTATCGGTAACTTTCATGTTATCCTGTAAACCTACTTTCCTAAAATTAAGCTTCCTGTGATAGTTATTATCGCTTATTCGAATTCAAGCTATGGTATTAGAACGAATGGTGACTGAGAGTCACCTCTCGAGTGCAAAGGGTTAAAATTCAACTTTTCAAGCCTTTACGGTCGGATGTGTCCCCTCTGAGGGAACACCGTGAATCGAGCAAGCTACAATTCATGCATCTTGACAAATTTTTGACTTGAATGTGATCCCAATGGAGAAGGTATATCTTAACCCTTTGCACTCGAGAGGCGACTGTCAGTCGTCATAAAATTTCAAACACCCATATTAATTAATATGTCAAATTTAAGATAATATAACAATATGCGAGATATCGAAATCAAATAAGTTTACGTGTTTACTATTATACGATTCTTTATTTACCACTCAATAAAATGACGTCAGTTTTATAGCAGAAAATCTGTAAATTTCTACTCTTCTGAATCCAAAAAATCGTCGAGTGCAAAGGGTTAAGTACGTAGGGCAATTCATAAAGTTATAGAAATCTTTATTGTGAAAGGAGAAAAAAGGGTGGTAAAATCATCATTAATTTAAAATCATCATTAGTTTAAAAATACCTGACGCCAAAAAATGCCCGGCCACTGGGAACGGTTAACATTAGAATGCCCGGTCCGCAATGTGTTAAGAATATTCAACATTCGTGCACACTTTCATGAACCAATTGTGCGCGAAAATCGAGAGTTCACTGTGTTTCGAAACGCGAGTAAGATTCTCGTAACGATACTTCATTCGAAGATGTAACTTAGTTTCGGTAAATAATTGGAAATATAATTGAAAATATCCGCGCGAAATATATGCCTGTTCGTTACGCGTTAATGATCAAGAGAATCACGGGGTAACATTTCGCAGCTGTTGAATAATTCGGGTAGGAAAGCGGTCAAGTTATCCCTTTCTAAACGAAATTTATGCAGAGAATGCTTCTGTACTCGGCGAATTTCGTTCTCGTGGTTAAACGATAGAAATGGTGGAACGGTTAGCCAGAGAGCGATCGAATCTCGCGGATCGGTCGAATATTTCGTACCACGGAAGCGAATCGGTAGTTAATAAATCGCTACCGTGTCGCTTTGTGCTCCCGTAACGCGTTGAAACCCCCGAATATTCCACCGAGAACTCCGATTTTCTGCCTTTCCAAAATTCCAGCGTTTCGCTTTCACGGAATTTCCGTTCGAATTCGAAGTAATCTCGCTGTGGCCCTTTGAAACATTTCCACGGATTATTCGCGAAAAATAGCCGCATCGTTCGAACGTGGCAGCGCGGAAAATTCGCATTAAGAATATCGGTAAGGATGGTATTCAACGCATTGACCGTCCGAGGGTTGGATACTCGAATAAAATTGATTCGGAAATTTTGGACAATGGTAGTTTGGAAAACAGTAGTTTGGAAAACGGTAGTTTTCGAAATATACACGTTAAAAATTTCGCAAATATACGGGTGAAAATTTGTGAAACGTGAAATTGGAAGTTGCGGAAACGCGAGGGTGAAAATGTGGAATTTTACGAAACGCGAAGTTGAAATATCGAAGGTACGAAAATAAACTTTACCAAACGCCAAGTCGAAAATTAGAAATTTGAGAAAGTAGGAGATTAGGAAATATGGAAAATTCGAGTATATCATCAACGGAATTTTGCAAAATTAATTTCGCAATTTGAAAATCATTTTCGAGAGTTTCTTTTGTTTAAAAACACTTGCTACCGATATTAAATATTTAAAAAACGTAGCTTTGTTCTTTTATCGAATATCGCGTGGCGTGGATATTAGCGAGATTGCCGGGGAAGAGGCTAAATTACGAGAATTAATTAACGAGAAACATTTCTCTCGAGTGTGGCGGTGGTTGGTACAGATAACAAGGCGATATAAATTGTTATAAAAATTCATTAACGGGGAACATTTCTCAAGGCGGCGACGGCTCTCGAGAATTTAACGCGACTCGGGTTCTCTTTAAATACGTTTTTATAACCCACCGTTCTTATCACGTCGATACTTTATCGCTTTTGCTCTTCGTTCGAATTAATTAATCGCGCTTTTTGTTGTTCCTAATAATCGATTATTCGATTGGCAATTAATTGCCTCCGCGAAAATACATATTCTTCGTCCCGTTTCTCTATTTAAATCGGAAAATTCGAACGACCAATCCCGTCATTTTAATATTTATACGTTTAAATTGCAATCTAAGATATTTATACGTATATTTGAATAATCAAATCCCGATACTCATATCGAATTTGAAATCTGAATAATCGAGTTTAAAATCAATTTTAAACTGCCAAATGCGCTGCAAATTCAATTCTAAATTCAAATTTCAATTTAAATATTCCAATTTGAGTCTGTACAACCTTGTTTGAAATTAAATTCAAATTCGCGTGTCACGTGACACCAGCCTTGTCACGCTGTATTATGTGCCGAAATATAATTTGCATAAATAGCGATAATTAATATACAACGACGAAAATAAATAACTGTACATAATCGTGTTATTGTCTGTACAAAAATCGACATTAATTTCGTAACAAACATTCTTTAGAGAAGTAAATAAAAAACAACCAGTATTTCTCCAAAACCTTCCCAAAATTCCTCTGTATCAACCAAATCAGCAAGTACATCTGGTTATCACGCAGCTGATATCTTTCGAAACTTGTTCGAAAATTTGTTCTTTTCGCAACTCGAACCGTGGATAAATAACTGTATCGGTGGGGGGGAAAATATGGAAAATAAAAATAAAAATAAAGGTCGCGAAGCGTAACGAGGAGGAACGAAATTCCGGCGCTAATCTCGTCTGCGTGGAATTACGGAAACAGGGGGCGCCGGTGGCGTCGCGACGCTGCGCGGCGAAAGCCTGAGTTAACGAGAAGGCCAGAGTCGTACCCGTTGTACCGTATCGCGTGTCTGGCGACGTCCGTGACACCGTTTCGACCTCGAATTCGAGCTTCTCGACCGTGAAAACTGCCCCACGGTTGCACGGAAATCCGTTGGCCGAAATTAAAAGGCGACTTCCGGGCTGCGGTTCCGGCAGACCGCCCTCGGAACCCGCCCCGGCTAGCCCAGTTTTCGACTTTCGACCCCGATTCCCTCGCGTCCCTTAAGTTAACTCGATTAGTCCCCGTAGGGCTCGGCTGGGAACGATTTTCGAGAACGGCCTCTGGTCCGCAAATATTTGGATCGCTGGGACCGGGTAGTTGGTTAATTCGCACTGCCGGGAACGAGGGATAATCGAATCGCGCCGGTTAGCAGAAATATACCCCGACGTTCGTTACTAGGACGCCCCCGCCTGTGCAGGCGGCGCGGTCGAAAAAGGAAAGGAGGATGCTTCTGCTCGAGTGGGCTCTACCTCCCATTGCTAAAAGGGTTATGGCGCTTTGATTATGTGTCGAGTGGGGATTCCCTCTGTTATGTCCAACTCGAGTGTTTGATTATGATTTATCGAATTACACTCCCTGTCAATAAGGGCTTTTAACGCGTTTCACTCGCGTNTTAAATGTAAGATGATATAACAATATGCGAAATATCGAAATCAAATAATTCCAGGTGTTAATTATTGCACGATACTTTATTTACCACTCAAAAATAACGTCAGTTTTATAGCAGAAAATCTGTAAATTTCTACTCTTCTTTAGCCAAAAAATCGCCGAGTGCAAAGGGTTAATATAGCGTAGAAAACCAAAGGTGGGTTTTCTTTCGCCTTGGTTTATAGAAAGAATCGAAGAGACAACGGGAACAGTTAAAGGAACTAATAGGACTCACGAAATTTCACTCTTTAACGAGTGGGAAGAGAAAAAACGCTTCTTCGAATTTGACCACGATATTCTCGGATCTTTCAAATCTCTCTGGTCTCTCAAATCTCACAAAAGTCTCTGCGTATACCGTCGAAGGTCTCTCTTTTAAAGCTTTCGTCGATTCGCGCTTCGTCTCCCTGTAAAGCCCGCGAAACTCAACGTTTGATTTGGAAAAGAACAACATTTGTCTATCGGTAACTTTCATGTTATCCTGTAATCCTACTTTCCTAAAATTAAGCTTCCTGTAATAGTTATTATCGCTTATTCGAATTCAAGCTATGGTATTAAAACGAATGGTGACTGAGAGTCACCTCTCGAGTGCAAAGGGTTAATATTCCACTTTTCAAGCCTTTACGGTCGGATGTGTCCCCTCTGAGGGAACACCGTGAATCGAGCAAGCTACAATTCATGCATCTTGACAAATTTTTGACTTGAATGTGATCCCAATGGAGAAGGTATATCTTAACCCTTTGCACTCGAGAGGCGACTGTCAGTCGTCATAAAATTTCAAACACCCATATTAATTAATATGTCAAATTTAAGATAATATAACAATATGCGAGATATCGAAATCAAATAAGTTTACGTGTTTACTATTATACGATTCTTTATTTACCACTCAAAAAAATGACGTCAGTTTTATAGCAGAAAATCTGTAAATTTCTACTCTTCTGAATCCAAAAGATCGTCGAGTGCAAAGGGTTAAGTACGTAGTGCAATTCATGAAATTATAGAAATCTTTATTGAGAGAGGGGGAAAAGAGGGTGGTATTCGGCTAACTCTTAACAAATTTATAAAGAAAACATCCGAAAGCATTTAAACACGCACTAAAACAGTTTTCGGTGTATATTTTTGTGCATCTCTCTATGAGATTCACGCAAGTTCTATTACTCTCCAACGATGGTGTTTATGCAATCGTTCGCACGGTAATGCATGGTGAGACATTTTCAAATCCACCTCGAAATATCGCAATAGCTGCATTCACGTAATCATAGTGGGACTATTTGAGTTCCACCCTATAACAACAAATTGAATTGAATTATTATTATTATATTATGTTTTTATATTATGCGATATCTTTGTTAATGAAAACTATCAATTTTGTTGAATTTAAATTGCAGTAAGATTTCCGTGCAACGTGGGTCTATTTTATTCTTTGAGATCCTATGCCTCAAAGTGTTTGGTTTATGAAAATAATATAACCTGTGTTCGTTAAAAAAAATCGTGTAACGGTGCAGAAGTTAACTTTTGAACTTTTTTTAGATACATTATAACGTTACGTTTATTTTTGAACTTCCATACCGCGAATCATTCAAATGAAAAGTAGATTGGCAATTGCATGCACTGATGCCGCCTAAACGAAAAGTTCACTGTCAGTTTCTAGGAACCTATGCTGGACTCGATGTGTTAAACAACCGGTAATATTTATTAACACTTTGATTGCCACGTTGGTCATATATGACCTTTCAGGGTTTCTCCTATGACGTCACGGTGGTCAATGGTGACCTTTTGAACTTCTTACAATTGTAAAAATTGAAGGAAAGTAAGAGTTAGTGAATTTTGCATGTAACCGCTAATTAGAAGATACTCTGAAATAGAAAGTTCCTCATTGAACAATTAAATATTAAAAATTCTTTGTTTCCATTATTTTGCATCCTATGCTTTAAATAATAAAATTATACCTGTGACGTCCTGAACGAGACACATAATTTCGGCGTGGCAGTTAAAGTGTCAAATTTCAAGTATCCGTAGTACATAATTATTATATCGATGCGGTATGATAGCCAATATCGACAGCCAACGTGTTTAAGTAGAACACGACGTTACGTTTAGAACTTACGTTGAAAAGATATTTTATTAAGAAGATATAATTCGAGAAATTATTTAAAAGCGTCGATACGATCGAGATATGACTGACGTGGAATTTGTATACGTTTGTATATACATATCGTGCCGGTGCAGTGGCAGATTTCGTGGCAAGAGTTGGCCAGCGTTATCGTTTTGTTTACGTTAAATATTAGTAATACCGAAATGGCGCTGGCGTAGAATTCGAACGGGCCATTTACGCGTAGTGCAACGGCACATTCCGTCATAAAATTTAAACAGCGCCAATGTGTTTTGTTTACGTTAAATATTAGTAGTACCGAGATGGTGCTGTTGTCGACCTCGAATGGATTGCATATCGCGCGCGATACAGCGATACGTTGTACGTCACAGAATTTCAGCGACGCCATCGCGTTTCTGTTACATTAAACAACGAGTAAAGACCGAGATGGCACTGCTGCAGAATTTCCAACCGCCAATCGCGCGTCGTTACAGTGGCAAGTAGCAATTTTCCATTACATTTTCCTTTACTTTCTTATTCCCAGCGCTGCGTTATAAATTTTCTAAATTATATACGACGTAAAATCGGGTTAACGATTTTTCCACGTTTATCCGGTACGTTCGGTTTTTTTTTTTAACGCGTATAAAGTACGAAGTGGTACCGAGTCGATAAATTTCAATTTGCCCGACTCGAAGAAAGTAGCATTACTGCAAATAACGCTTTCAACATCGAATTACGGGGGAACGTACTATCGTGCCAATAATTCTCGTTTCCAACGCCGTTCTCATTTTTCTTTTCTTAATAGAAGAACGCGGAGCTGCGTTAACCTTTCGTATCCCATGTGCCGGAGAACCTTGCGCTAACAATTCCTGTTTCTCTCTTAAGAAAATATTACACGATACCGATACGGTCGGCAAATTGAATAAAGCTAAATCGATCCACGTGACTGGAAGAATTTCTCGATAACGTTACACGCGATATGACGTGCATCCGCGATCAAGAACGAAGACTCGCGATCTTCCTATCCGCATTATCGATCCTCCTATCGGATTAACTCTAAACCACCTTGGCTATCGATTCGTTCAAGTAATTAATTTCCAACAGTCTTACGTATCTTTCGTTTCACCCTAATATTCCGGCAATATCGTCTCGCCTTGAGTTACAGAGTGGTAATAACGCGTTAGGCGAAACGACGCAGCCGGATCCTTGTTATTTCACCGCTTATCGTAGTCGAGTGGCTTGATTACCTCTTTTCATTAATTCCATGGTCATCCGTGGCCCCTACGGTGCTATTGGCAACTGGAGTGTCGGTCATCAATGACCCCTGTGCGGATCAACGCGTTAAGGGTTGAAATTCGAGTAGGATTAGGACGAGTACTGATCAGCCAGAGGACACTGGAGAAACGTTTGAAGATCTACCAATCCCTGTACGCGAAAATTCAAACCTAAATGCAAATTCAATTCTGTCGTCTCGAAATTTAATCGTAGCTATGAAATTTCTCTCTATTTCAATCTAATTCCAATTTTATCGGATTATATACTTCCCGGACCTAACGATAACTTATAAATTGTTATTTAATTCTTTATCTCTTCGAGTATCGTACACGTGACGGTTTGAATCAACGAGATGTTCGAGTGAAGAGTTGAAACGCTCGGGGTTGTATCTCCGATAGAGTTGGAGGGTTGGAATAAAATAATCACGGACGGGGTTTAATTTCGCGAGACAAAGGATTAGGCGAGTCTCGGTTTCTGTTTAAACTCGAAATTAAACTTGTTACTTACCCCTGGCTGAGTAAGTTGCACGGAGCAGACGAGTTGGACTACCATAGCCGCAAGTGGAACGACGGTCTCCGCGATTGAACGTTTGAGGATCAGGCCTGAGCAGCAAAGATGCATCCGCAGTATAGTCTGTGGCACTACGCCAGTTTATTATTGATTCTCTCTTCTTCCTTCTCCGCGTTTCGCACTAGTTCCTCTGGCTAAGTGTAGAGAAACTCTCTGTTCACCGTCTACAGTCCCCCGAACCTTTCGTTTTTCTTCGCTCTTCCTTTTTCCTTCTCTTATTTCTCGCGTTCCAGATATCGCGTCGTCCGATTTCGTTATTACGCGTCTGAGACGTTTAAAATATTAACACACGCGATCCGATTTTATCGCGAGGACTATCGTGCCTGTAGGCTATTTTAACGTTAACGTAACAGTCCTGGAACACCGAGGTCTTAAACCCTTTGCGCTCGAAGAATTTTCTCGTCGCGAACAACGAAATTCGAAGCTTTTCTTCTATCTTTCTATAAAGATAACGCTTTTAACGATGAAAAGTAAAGCGCGTGTTTGGGTTGGGTTATCGCGTNGGGATTCCCTCTGTTATGTCCAACTCGAGTGTTTGATTATGATTTATCGAATTACACTCCCTGTCAATAAGGGCTTTTAACGCGTTTCACTCGCGTGTGTCTAAGTTTGTTATTAATATTAGATGTTATTTTATATATTGACTGAATTTCGACATGGAATTAAACAAAATATATAGTATAATTATGATACAGGAACGTTCGTAATATTGATATCAGTATACAATCTCTAATAGTTCTTGTTTCTTGGACTTGGATTCCCTTTGTTGTGTCCAACTCGAGTGTTTGATTATGATTTATCGAATTACACTCCCTGTGAATAAGGCTTTTAACGCGTTTCACTCGCGTGTGTCTATGTTTCTCATTAATATTATATATTATATTATATATCGGCCCTTTTCACTCCTAGTATGTTCCTTCCTTTGTTTATTCAAATTTTCCTATTTTCTAGTTGAAAATTTCAAGTATAATATTTAAACGCGTTAGGAGCTACTGGTAACAAAATTGAAGTATAAATCAGTGTGCAACTTTTNAATTACTTCGGTATAGTAATAGTTATTCTTAACCCTTTGCACTCCGCTGTCCCCTCTTATTAAAGTTTATTAGCGATTAAGAGATAATAACTTATTCCAGCGCAATTTTTTGAGAAATGTATATTTCCCTGAAGTTTTCTCTGGAAATGGCAGAAGACATCAAGTCAAGATATTAAAATTACTAAGATATATAAAAGAAGTGATTTTCGGGAGCCGAGAACACGTTCGTTTACATCTTCGGCGAACATTATTCGGTGTGCAAAGGGTTAATATATTTATCGTTTCGTATTCGTTGTTTAGATTATGGTATTAAAGCAAATGACGACTGACAGTTGCTACTCGAGTGTAAAGGGTTAAATCGGAGCTTAGTTCAGTGCTAGATGGCGTTGCCGAGATCTCGTGCAACCTTACGATAGAAACCGAGTGAAGTCTAAAGTATAGTTTGGGCGAAATTAAAGACGAGAAATTAATACCGAGGAAATGACTCTCGAAATAGAAATATATTGAATTAATCGGTGAATCGTGATATTTAGGATTCGTTATCGGACATTTTCCAATAGAGGCTAAACCAAAGCTTCCATTTCACGGCTCGACTGCTGCGCCATCTTCTCGGCACCTTTTCCTTAGACCACATAGACTATCGCTTTATTCATAACCTTCGACACCCGATCAATTTCAAGATTCTCTGTGCATCGTGCTCTCGCCCCTAACTCAAAATTCTAAAACACGATAGGAATACCGTACCAGCGACGTTGCTATAACAGGATCGGTATTCTAGACCGCAAACCTTCGATTGCTAACGTACTTTATCGCTATAGCACATGTACCGTATATTTACTATACTTTTATTAGTATAAATACGATAATTTGTAATTATATAATTTAAAATACGGCGTGAATTCGACGTCGTGTCGACAGTTGGAGACTTTAACCGGAATTAAAGTCTCACACGATGATTGTCACGACATCTTCGCGATTTTCTCGAACTAAACAGTCCACGACACTCTGTCCATACATTTGGTTTGATCAATTCTATTAGGTTGGTGCATATGAAGTGTCGGATTTTTTTACATGCGAACGTTTGTCTTCCTGTTTTCATTATACTTTGCCAGAGTCACATTTCAACAAAGGAGATTTTCTCGAAAGTGTTCCCTTTCGTTATTTCATTTGAATTTTCTACCGATATGAATCTAAACGATATTCGTATAATTTTTTTGTACGAGTATAAACTTGGTAATAATGCTGCAAAAGCTGCACGCAACATAAACCAAGCNTGTTGGCTACTTTTTAATAGCATTGACATTACAGTTTCAGTCAGCGTACTGATGTAAAAGGCAGGAGTTGCTTGTATAACTTGGAAATTCGGGAACTCGCGAAATATTCTGCAACGACGAGTGACTTTATCGTATTAAGAAATATACGAGAGAAAAATTAATTGAATTTTCGAATGTTCCCCGAAACTCGACCGCGAAGAAGATAATTTGTTTCGAGTTGAAAACAACTCTCGTAAAAGCACCCTTCTGGCAGGTTCGCAAGTCCCCCGGGAAATATTCCAAGATGGCGAATCGAAGGACCCTGCATATCCTCGTATCAAAGAATTACCAGACATTCGCGATCGTGTTCCGTACCCCGTTGGCAGCGAGAAGGTTAATTGCGAACTTTATTACGCTCTCGAAAGAAAAGGCGGATCCTCTGGCAACCGGGGTATATCATCCGGAAGAGGTAGATCCGACGAGGAGAGGTCTAGAAGCACGTCATTCCGGCCAAATCCTAAAATACACCGAGAGGAAAAGAACGGCAAAGAGAGAGAGAGGGAGAGAGAGGGAAATTGGAGCGGAAAGAAGGCGGAACGAGCGAAATTCCGGGAAAGACGCGGGAGGAAGGGAAGCGAAAAAGAGCGACGTTCCGGAGGAAACGCGAGACGCGAAGAAGACTAACCCTGTCACGCAAGAAATCAAGCGATATAACAGAATTTTCGCGGCCAGAGAAAGAAGCGGTAAAATTCCAGACGCGAAAAACGAAAAGATACGGATAGAAGACTGGAATAAATATACACGAAGGCCANATGGTGGATGAACGAATAATTGGGAATCGGTCGAAAAAAAAGGGAAAAAAGGAATAAAATAAAGTGAAATAGGGAAAATGATAAAAACCGAAGGGTAGAAAATGGTGGACCAATGAGGAATTCGAAATTCGTCGAAAAAGGAAAATAAAATAGGAAGAATAATAAATCCTGGAGGACAGAAAATGGTGGATGAGCGAATAATTGGGAATCGGTCGAAAAAAACGGAACAAAATAAAATAGGAAAAATAATAAAAACCGAAGGGTAGAAAATGGTGGACCAATGAGGAATTCGAAATTAGTTAAAGAAGGAAAATAAAATAGGAAGTATAATAAATCCCGGTGGACAGAAAATGGTGGATGAACGAGTAATTGGGAATCGGTCGAAAAAAAAAGGAAAAAAAAAAGGGAATAAGCGAAAAAAAAAAACGATTAAAAATCTGAGTCTACACTTCTTTGTATCGAAAGTTTTACCGGGTTAATAGCTTCCGGGCTGATAAGAGCGACTCTGCTACTGCACCCTTCATTTTTCGCCTTTTTTTTTTTTACCTCTTTTTCCTTTTTTTTTCTTTCTTTCTTTTTTTTCCCCTCCTCGTCCTTTTCTCCCTCTTCGTTTTTTTTTCACTCTTATTCCGGTAGTTGGAGCACGTATTAATTCCACGACAGATCGGGATGATTAACGTTGCCCCGGTTCCATCCCGGAAGCTTCTTCCTCGCCTTCTCTTCTCGCAATTTCTCGCCAACCTTTCCATTTCGACGATGCCACGTCGGAATTTTTCCTGGCCCGACGTTTGGTCGCCGTTTGGATGCCGTTTACTTGTCGAGGCTGTCGACCCCGTGTCACCTATTTCCACCTTCCGGATATCCGGCCTCCGTGTCTTCTAATTCTCAGCTCTCCAGTCGCGTAATTTCTTCGAGAATTATTCTTCTCGCAATTTGTCGCGAACCAATCTCGAAATAAACGACTGAGTTCCCTTGAAATTGGATTTNTGAAGACAGTTTGAAAAATTCGATATCAGAGTTTATTGATTCTAAAGATCAGAATTTTTTCAAGACAGGCATCTATGCTTTAAAGTCTCGCTGGGAAAAGTGTATCGAAGCGAATGGAGGATATTTTGATCGAATAAACAGCCTTCGAAAAAAGATATGCAATTTCATATATTCGCTTAAAAATCCGACATTTTATATGCACCAACCTAATACAATCCTAACCGAACTACTCCATCGCTTTACCTAGAATCCGACTCTAACCCAAATCTTCGCTTCTGAATAACAATGGAAATACCATTGGAACTACGTCATAACAGACTACGTCTGGCCTACCGAACGACTTACTCGCGATTTCCACCGACGAAACAGTCTTGTCTTTCACGGTCGGCATGTTAATTGAAAACAAGCATCAGCTGCAATTCACCCGCACGGTATCGTCGGAACGTAAACGTTCTCGGATTGATTAACCGGCAGCCAGTCCCCCTGGAAACCGGCGATTGATGGCATTGAAACGATAAAATTCGCCCGATAAAACGGCCGCAATAACCGCGGAGGAATACGTAAACACCGGATACAGATAGAGGCAGCAGAGTTAGAGACAATGGCTAGAGACGATTGATCACCGGGCATTTCGCATCCAGCCGGACTTATCCATGATTCTCGGACTCGTCTCGCGATTATCTCTCGTGTACACGAATCGAGAAGCACAAAGCGTGGCTTATGATGCGTCTCGGTCTCTTCTCTCTCTCGCTTTCTCTCTGTCCAGTGACGTCATCGTAATTACTGAAATTACGATGGCTCGCGAGGAATTCGAGCGGACTCGTCGGTGGCGGTCTGTCGCGCGAGCTGGTTCCAGAGTTTCCCTGGGTTTTCAGCCGGAGTTTGGCAAGAGCAGAGGGGAGGGTGTGGCCTCGGGGCGAATTTGGTGGCTGCAGAGGGGCAGGGGGCGGAAATTGGATACGAGATTTTGCGGTATAGAGGTCTCGCGTGGATTTCTTCTCTTCGGGTTCTTGCGAGATCGCGGTCGGAGATGGAGTTTCGGCGAAATTTTGTCGGCTGACGATGACGGCGAATTTGATAGCGCGGCGAACACGGGGACAGTGAGTTTGGAATTCGAATTGTGCATATGTATAGGTGAACGGTGTGTTAGATGTTTCGCGGATTTTGCGAAATGCACGGGCTGGGTTTAGAATCGTAGGGAATCTGGGGAAATTTGGGGGGAATGGGGCACGGGATTCTTTAGATAGAATCCTGGAAACCCGGACGAAGTTCGGTGGTGAAGAAAGGAATCCGACGCGGACGGGAATTTGGAATACTCAGAATGTGGAAAATGGCGGGATTTAGGGTATAAAATAATGGTAGAATTGTTAGTTCCATAGTTCTAGGTTTAAGTTTACCATGATCGGTATTTTGATACGTTAATTTCGATGAGAAATAGTTGTATCGAAATTTTAGATTTACCCATCACTTTTCAACGTCTCATTAACCACTTGACATACAATGACGTCTCTGAGACGTCATTCATTTCATGTGCCATTGTAGACTTTGACGTCTCCGAGACGTCAAGAAATTTCTTTGGCTAACACCTCACAGTATATTACTAAATTAACTGTTTCGGTCGTGCATCGATGCTGTTTTGTTTAGACTGTTGAAGATACACACACTCCCCATTCTCAACAGCACTGAAAAAAAATCGCTTCGGCAAACAAGTAAACATCAAGAAAAACAGTGAAAACGGTAATCAGAAAAACAGTGAGCTCGCACGCCGAATAATATACCTATATATAAAAAGCAACATTCTGCAAAAAGAAACACAATATAAGATGTGAAAGCTACATATTTTTAAATGCTTTGAGAAGTATCACAAAACTATTAAATTATTATTTTATGGTATTACTTAATTAATTATCAACCATATTGAACGTAATAAAGCAATGTGAATTTCAAAATATAACGCCCTGTTTCTGAGCTTGTATTCCCAATTGAGTTAAATTAAATGGTATCCTACGAACTCGTCGACGTGCATTTTATTTGTATGTCAAGTGGTTAAATTCATGAATTTATCCATTACTTTACAATCTCTCGGTCTAATACCGAACTCTCTCAGAGTATCCTATTTCTTTCAAGCGTTTCAGGTTGCCTAACCTCGGAAGGCTAGTCAGTTTAATCCATCGATTAAATCGGAAACCTCGCGTTCAAATTCGCCACTGTCGATCTAAAGTCACTATTAAAAACCCAATCGAGATCGCTCGTATCAAATTCTTTCAGCATTCTTCGCCTATGTAAATAAATTTCAATCGATTTCTATCGCATGTCGATAGAAATTTGGCGATGCGTGAACCACGTGCACGGTGTCATGGAGGTACGCGAAGTATATCGAAATATGCATCGTCGATCAAGAGGGAGAGAGCGACGGTGGCGCCGTCGCGACGCTCCCCGCAGCACCGTTTGCGAGCTGCGCGAAGTTGGACGCGCGTCCCGTGAAAATCCGTCGAGACGCGGACATCGCGACGGCGTTCTCGCAGTTACAACGGCAGTTTACGCGTGAAAATTCATTGGAACGTCGAATCATACTGGTCTGTTTGCGTGTTGACAGGGAACCGGTGGAAAAAAGGGGGTAAAAATGGAAGGAAAAAGGAGCGGAAAGGTGAAAAGAGGAAAACACAAACGATCGTGCAAATAATGTTGGTCGAAACGGGAGTGGAAATCGCGTGGACATGGAATTTTTCGCCGCTGTTTCTCCCACTCGCGTTCGTTCTCGCTTTGTCCCCCCCGTCCGTGTTGCAAGTTGCCCCCGTTTTTTCGCCTCTTTTTGCATATTGTTTGCCAGGAATTCGCGTTCGACGGTCGGTCGTAAAATTCGCCAGCGGAATTGAAAATTTGATATCGCGTGTCATGGCGTCCGTTTCATTGTCGTCGTATCATCGACGCGGCAGGGAACGTTGCGAATTCCAAAGGTATTCGGACGTTAAACGACCGGTGTAAATTATTATCGAGCTTACCAGACGCCGCTGCCCAACTTTTTTCCACGTTATCGCCGCTGACTCGGCTTTTTCCACCGCCGTCTCTCCTTTATCCGTTTTGCCCGTTTCTGCGATATTGCGGGAATAATTCGCTTCCTCTAGACGGTTTTACGAATGATGGCCGTGTTCGATGTACAGACGTCCTTCGACTTTCGCACACTTTTTTAACCCGTTGCACTCGAAGACTTTTTCGCCACGAGAACTTTTTCATATGTTTCTAAAAGCTTCGTGACACCTTTTACGCGAGAATATGCAAAGAAAATTATACGTTTGCCTTTGGAATGAACGGAAGAATTTTATTTCGATATTTTGCGTGTAGTTACTTTTAACCCTTTGCACTCGAGTGGCTACTGTCAGACACCATGAAATTTTGAAGACTCATATTAATTAATATATTAAATGTAAGATGATATAACAATATGCGAAATATCGAAATCAAATAATTCCAGGTGTTAATTATTG
>NIJG01000013.1:4592777-4608567 GCA_002201625.1 Euglossa dilemma | reverse complement strand
TTTATGGAGACCCGTCAGATTTACGGGTAAAGAAAACTACGTGATTTCTTAATAAATAAGACCGTGAGTTTAATTTAAAAATATTTACGGTATTAACAAATTTAATATAAGTTGATTAAATATATTAATATTGTATAATTGGTGCAACTCACCCGTCAAATTGACGGGTCCTGTAAATCTAGTGTTAAAAATTGCTCGGAGTGCAAAGGGTTAACACGTTTATCGCTAGGCTGTGTTTTAACTCTTTGCACTCGAGAGGCGTTCGTTTAGTTCGTTTTAATACCGTAACTTAAACGACGAATAAGTGACATGAACTATATTAAAAATAGTTGCACACGGTGTATCGAAATAAAATAATTCAGCTCGTTCCAAACGGAAATGTATAATTTCCTTTCTATATTTTAGCATAAAAGGTATCACCGAGCTTATAGAAACATAAGGAAAGTTTCTTTGTGATGAAAATTCTTCGAGTGCAAATCGTTAAATCGCTGCTGGATTATTATTCTTTATAAACTTTTGATATCTTTCGGTTTCGTTTTCGTTTTCGTTTTCCGTATAAAGAAGGTTTCGTTCTGTTANGTTTTCGTTTTCCGTATAAAGAAGGTTTCGTTCTGTTAAGAGATACAGATCAGCGATTGGATATTTTCTAGCGATTCATTTTTCCTTTTTCTTTGCACCGTTATGTTTTATCGTTTAACACGTTGGTTGCCTTGGGAGTCCCCGGTGACCGGCACTAGATTTGTCTACAGCGCCGTGGGGGCCACCGGTGACCGGCGCGCCCAGATTGATGGAAATATATATAATTTAAACAAATGACAATACTTGTAATTTAATTACATTCCAGTGCTGGTAATCCCCCATTTTATCTGCAGCAAATAATATTTCAGCATAATATAAATTGCATAATGAAAAGTTGGCGCCTTGGGCAAACCATCGAAAATACATTTCGCAGTCAATGTGTTAAGGTTACCTACGAAGATTATTTCTCAGTAATCTCCGATAAACGCCGATTGTAATTTAAAATAATATGTCTTCGTATCTTCTTGAATTTTATCCTATTACTTTATTTAATATTCCAGGAATGGTACTCTATTTGTGGAAATTAATAATTCCGAATTTAATCATGCTTATTACAAATATAATATTATAATTATAATATTTCTGTCAGTAAAAGAGGAAATTACTCATCGCGACTAGATTTTTAACCCTTTGCACTCGACGATTTTTTAGCTACAGAAGAGTAGAAATTTACAGATTTTCTGGTATAAAACTGACATTATGTTTTTGAGTAGTAAATAAAGAATCGTATAATAATTAACATATAGAATTCTTTAATTTCGATATTTCGTATATTTTTATATTATCTTAAATTTGGTATAATAATTAATATAGGTCTTTAAAATTTCATGGTGACCGACAGTCGCCATTCGAGTGCAAATACATAATATCAAGTTGGTTATATCGAGTTACCGTTAGAATCTTCGGTCTAATTCGAGGGAAATTTATGCGTTTAGTGGAAAATCTTGGGGTTTATCTTGGGGTTGGTCCGGAATGGCGTCCAGACGTCTGGTCGAGGGGTTGGCGAGAGTGGTAGGGCGCCGCGAAGCATCGACGGAGGACGTGCACGTCGCACCCGGATAATAATGCCGCGTGCTGTTCAGCTCTCTGCGCTAGATACCGGTGAAAGCACTGCGAGCCAGTCGCCGCTGGTCATAATATCGTCTTATTTATCGGTATCGCCCCGTGGAGAGCAGAGGCCTGCAATCGTGCCTAGTGCGATCGCCTTCCGAGACAACGGCTCTCGATCCTCCTTCGTCCACCGACTCCCTTTCTCTATTCCAGAATACGCAACTCCACGCACAGGGGTAGAAAGTGCCGCTCTCGCTTTTCCTCTCGTTCCTTCTGATCTCCTTTCATAGGTATTCCTTTCGATTCTTGGAAATTTTTCCCATCCTTCGGAATTTCTTAAAATTATTTCTGATTATTTGGGAATTTTGTTTAAATATTGAAATTTGAAATTCGTCCAGGTTCTTTGCGATTCTTTGGAATTCTTTGGGTTAGGTTTGGGCCTTAACGCATGCGAATCATTAAGCGGAATAATCCGCACTCGATAATTGTTGCTTACCTATTTTTAATTTATTTATCACGCAATTATGTTAAAGAATAAATATTTATACTATAGCAATGATGTTAATATATGTATAATTTCTGGATCAAATATAAGTAAGAGTTCGTTTGTTACACTTAATTTCATTGAGAGTCTTGGAAGACTCCCTTCGGAGCGATGATGCAAATGGGTTAAAGAAAGTTCTTTTCGATTATTGGGGAATTCTTTGACGTTTTTCGATAATGTTTTAGTATTTTTTTAAGTTCTTTGAGATTCTTTGGAATTCTTCGGATTATGTTTGGACTTTAAAGAAGTTCTTTCTGATTATGGTGGAATTCTTTGAAACTTTTCGATAATATTTTAGTATTTATTTAAGTTCTTTGAGATTCTTTGGAATTCTTCGGATTATGTTTGGACTTTAAAGAAGTTCTTTCCGATTGGTGCGTAATTCTTTGAAACTTTTCGATAATATTATAGTATTTATTTAAGTTCTTTGCGATTCTATGGAATTCTTTGGATTATGTTTGGACTTTAAAGAAGTTCTTTCCGATTGTTGGGGAATTCTTTGAAATTTTTCGATAACAATTTAGTATTTTCTTAAGTTCTTCGCGATTCTCCGAAATTCTTCGATGGTTCCTCGTTCGCTCTACACCTTTGCTCCAACCTCACCGAGAAATCTACTCTCAAAACCTACTCTTACCCAATAAGGACACAAAAATTCCACCAGGATCGTTATCGAATCTAACGTCTAGGAGTTTAACGAAGCATTCGCCGTCTCTCACGATTTTCAATCCACGTCGCCACCCACCCGAACCGCACTCGCTGAACCTTCCGCATCGTCCTTTCTCTAAACCGACTAAAATACAAGCACCGCTGCTGGAAAAATGCAGGCAATCCGACCGTTCCGACGCGGAACAATATTTCCAGCATAAAATATGACCCGTGTTTAAACATCTTTTAACCGCGCCTACTACACATCTCGCTCGTTAAGAGTCCGAAGCATAAAACACCGGAACGCGCTCTCTCTCCCTCTCTCTCTGTCTCTCGCCTAACCCGATACCCGTGTAATCACCCACGCCGAATTTCACCTATTCTCCCCGGTTTCCTCCATTTTTCTCCGGCCATTTCGAACGCTTTAAATCCAGCAGGGTCACGATATTTTTCCGCAAGATCCATTGGCGCGCGAGCCGCGCGCCGCTCGCGCTCCCACGGCCATAATTATGGATAAGAGTCGCAATAAATAACGTACGTGCGGCTCGTATATAAAGTCAGCGAGACGGGTATAATTCGTGCATAATTTACTCGTTTTCGATAGGCCGCTGGCCGAGCTAGGTTTTCGCGGTTCCTAAATCGACGCAGCACTTTGGAAGGGAATCGTGCCGGATACCGTGCGCGGCCTCTTTTGCATACTGCACCCCCTAGAATCGAAGTAACCATTCGACAGGGATGTTTTCCCGGCCAAGATACCCTCTACGCTTTGAGTTACGACCGTTTTTATCGCGCCCTCTTTACCCTCTTTCACCTGACATCGTCTATCCTCTCTTGGACGATACATTCATCCGTTGGTTCCTTCGTATACAATTCTCGTGACCACCGATGCGACGATTTTGAGAATTTTTTATTTTCTCGGTGATAGAGGAATAGGAGGATTTTAACGGAACTCTGAGGTTTTGGAGGAATACGCAAAGGGTGTAGATAACCGAGGGTTGCATCGAATAGAGGGTGATTCTTGGTGAGAAAACGAGTCGGAAGTGTGAAATGAGGTTTTCTTCTAATACATTCATCCGTTGGTTCCTCCGTATACAATTTTCATCACTGATGCGATGATTTTTGGAATTATTTTAAAGGAACTCTGAGGTTTTAGATTTTAATACGCGAAGGGTGTATTTATTTTGTAATTACCATTAGGGATTTTATCGAATAGGGGGTGAATCTAGGTGAGAAAACGAGTCGGAAGTGTGAAATGAGGTTTTCTTTTAATACATTCATCGGTTGGTTCCTTCGTGTACAATTCTCGTGACCACCGATGCGACGGTTTTGAGAATTTTTTATTTTCTCGGTGATAGAGGAATAGGAGGATTTTAACGGAACTCTGAGGTTTTGGAGGAATACGCAAAGGGTATAGGTAACCGGGGGTTGCATCGAATAGGGGGTGAATCTGGGTGAGAAAACGAGTGGGAAATGTGAAATGAGGTTTTCTTCTAATACATTCACCCGTTGCTTCCACCGTATACAATTTTCATCACGAATGCGATGATTTTGGGAATTTTTTATTTTCTCGGTGATAGAGGAATAGGAGGATTTTAACGGAACTCTGAGGTTTTGGAGGAATATGCAAAGGGTGTAGGTAACCGGGGGTTGGATCGAATAGAGGGTGATACTTGGTGAGAAAACGGGTCGGAAATATAGAATGAAGTTTTCTTGTAATGCATTCATCCGTTGGTTCCTTCGTATACAATTCTCTTGACCACCGATGCGACGATTTTGAGAATTTTTTATTTTCTCGGTGATAGAGGAATAGGAGGATTTTAACGGAACTCTGAGGTTTTGGAAGAATACGCAAAGGGTGTAGGTAACCGGGGGTTGCATTGAATAGGGGGTGAATCTAGGTGAGAAAACGAGTGGAAAATATGGAATGAGGTTTTCTTCTAATACATTCATCCGTTGGTTCCTCCGTATACAATTTTCATCACCGATGCGATGATTTTTGGAATTATTTCTTTCGCCACGAATGAAGGAACTCTGAGGTTTTAGATTTTAATACGCGAAGGGTGTATTTATTTTGTAATTACCATTAGGGGTTTTATCGAATAGGGGGTGATTCTAGGTGAGAAAACGAGTGGGGAATATGGAATGAAGCTTTGTTCTGTGATTCTCGTTTTTCAGGTAATCAACTTCGAGTTTAAGGTAATGGATTGTACTTAAAATTATGTATAAGTGTTTATTAATGGATTCAAGGTTTCAAAAATTTGTATATAGATTGTTTCTATATTTACGTTTTTGTAGTTGTTTTAACTAGGCTTTCACGTGATTTTCAGTCTAACTCACTAGCGCCACCATGATTTACATCTCCAAGCGTTTATCATGGATATTTTCCAATAGTATCGATGTAATTCTTGAATCTTCTTTTCCGTCATTTTCGTTACCATCGAAAAAGCGAAGGAATTAAACGAACGTGTTTGATAAATTAAAATTGTCATCTGGAAGGTCGTTCACGGTGATTTTATTTGAAAGGAGAATTGTCGGGTCTGTATAGAGGTTAGAGAGAGGGAAGCTTGGCGCGATGATGGGTGAAAATAGAAGTGCGGGAAAAAATATGGGGAATCGGAAAGAAAACAGAAAGCGTTCGCATCCATGAGAACCTGGTCACCACGTGTGATTCGTTCCCAAGGCTGAACAACGACGAAGGGAAGTGTTGAAGAGCACTACTCTCGGGAGAACCGGGAGAGTAGCCTATCAGAAGCACTCGGTTTGATCGATAAGGAAAATACAGGTGTCTTGCTTCTCGCGATTGCACCGGCAAAGGTGAGACGTTGGAAATAGAGCCGATTCATCCTGCATTCCTTCCAAGAAACATCTGAATTTTGTATGTTACTCTGCGTTGCACAGGTGTCTCGCGAGATCTTAGAGAGGATCCGGCGAACGTAGCGGATTGGTGTCAATTGTTACTAGAATTTCTCGAATTCCGGGGGAAAAAGACCTAGGGGAAATACGTGTCTTGTTCTTCTGTTCAGTTCTGGCAGATAGTTCTGAAAGTATATGCGTTAGTATTATTACTCCAAGGAAAATGGTTAACGATCGAGGACGGCGTTAGAAACAATTGTTACAAGGTTTTTTCGATTCGCCTTGCTTTGTACGAACGGGAATAGACTGCGTGGCTATCAAAATACTCTGATATCCGTCGCTGTGTTTACATACTCCTCTCCGCGGAATGTAGACACTCTTGGCAGAGAGCCTAGGAACGTTTAGAGAATTAGCCTGTGGAACGAATAGGAACGAGCCAAAACAAAGACCCTGAGTCTGCTGCAAATTGATCGATGAAGGACAACCTTCTGTCTGCAAGACTCCCTAAACAATGCGATTGTATTTACTGAACCAGCGCTTCCTCTGAAATCGGCATCTTTCAAACTCTTGTAGCTCGAGAAGTCTCGCTGATGTATTTGAAATTGTTCGGAAATTACATCGGTGATAAAATTGTATAGATCTCGGAGTTGTATCGATATTAAAATCGCACCGATGCCAAGATCGCGTTGATATTAAAATCACATCGATACCAAAATCTTATCGATATTAAAATTACACTGTTACCTAAATTTCATCGATACCAAAATCTTACCGATTCTAAAATCGCATCGATATTAAAATCGCATCGATGCTAAAATCGCACCGATACTAAAATCGCATCGATATTAAAATCACACCGATATTAAAATCGCACCGATACTAAAATTACACCGATTCAAAAATCGCACCGATATTAAAATCACACCGATACCAAAATTTCACTGATACTAAAATCGCATCGATGCTAAAATCGCGCCGATTCTGAAATCGCATCGATATTAAAATCACACCGATATTAAAATCGCACCGATGCTAAAATCGCATCGATATTAAAATCACACCGATATTAACACTAGGTTTACGGACGTTTTTGAATATCTATCTTTACGGACACCGGTCAGATTTACGGGTAAAGAAAACTACGTATTTTCTTAAAAAATAAGACCATGAGTTTAATTTAAAAACAATTACGA
This sequence comes from Euglossa dilemma, assembly GCA_002201625.1. Lineage (NCBI taxonomy): Eukaryota > Metazoa > Arthropoda > Insecta > Hymenoptera > Apidae > Euglossa > Euglossa dilemma. The sequence continues at coordinate 4,601,703 of NIJG01000013.1, read as the reverse complement.
TATTAACAAATTTAATACCAGTTGATTAAATCTATTAATATTGTATTATTGGAATAACTCACCCGTCAAATTGACGGGTCCCGTAAATCTAGTGTTAAAATCACACCGATACTAAAATCGCACCGATACTAAAATCACATCGATATTAAAATCACACCGATACTAAAATCGTACCAATCCTAAAATCGCACTGATACCAAAATCTCACCAATCCTAAAATCTCACTGATCCTAAAATCGCATCGACACCAAGATGACGTTAACATCGAAACCGAGGATTGACAGTCTATGCGGGATCGAAATTCTCGAGCCGTGGAAACCGCAGAAGTCGGTGCCGCGACGGACGTGGAAACGAAGAAGGGAAAAAAGATGGCGGGAAGTAAAGAAGAAAAGGAAGGATGACGGTGAAAAGGCTAACGAACTAATTAAACTACTAGCCAGGTTGGAGGGCTGAGGCAGCTTCCGTTTGCTCGCCTCTTCTTCCTCGGCCGTGTACCCCCGTTCTCTCCATCGGGAACCCGTGGTTGGCCTGTGTGTACACAGGGAACGCGACGGTTAAGGCGAATCGGGGGACTGACAGGAGCCAAGAGAACGCATCGGGGATTAATGAGCCCTCGCTGCTGGTCGTGTCGCCTTTTTCCATCCAGTCGATCCTGCGTCATCGGGACCAGAACGACCCCCGATCCGGTATACCTTTCTTCCACCTTTCTTCTACCTTTCTTCTCGATCCACTCCCTGTTTTGTTAGCTACTGGTTTAGTTGTATCATCGGTTTTTTACCTTTTCGCATTTTTTTCTCATTATTTTTTAATGCTAAGTCGCAACGTAATTGATGGTTAATATCGATGGTCGATATGGTTTCTTTGGGAACTCGGTGTACGTTTAAAACAGGGTCTAGTGGTATTTCAGCATCGAGGAGTTTTTTTTTTTATTTCCTTTTTACCAACGGAATGTATCGTATCAATTTCTGGTTAGCCATTTCTTTGGACGAATTAATTTCTTTCCTTTTTAATCGGTATATATATACGAAGAGAGGATGTAGAGGTTTTATATTTTATTTTTTAGTTTTTATGGGTGAGATATATATTCGGTATCGATTTTTAGTCATCTGATTTATTAAATACTTCAGGTTCGATTATGATCCGTATACGTTTCAAGGAGATTTTGGAATTTTTAAGCTTTCTTTTGTGTCGTTTTTGTGCGTTGGAAAATATGAAAATTCTGGAAAAATATTCCGGTATTCGTAAAAAGGTAGTAAAACATGCCTAAGACTCTTGTTAGTTTTTAATACTTGGCCGCGATATTTTCCCGTAATTCGCAATATTTCTCGGGCAATATTCGAGGGAAAGTCGAAAAGTCTTGCCTCGTAAATGCTCGAGACACCACGTAGTCGGTAGAGAGTTGAGAAACTCGATAACCTTTCCCTTTTTTCCCCGAGCAGCAGGCCAGAAATTTCAATTTCCCTCGCTCCTTTCCGTCAGGTTTTCCGAAGATTACTTAAGACAACAAATCGAAAGTTGCCTAGTTTGAACAGGAAGATAATTGGAAGCTCGAACTTTTCACGAGAAAATTGGAGTTTATGTTGAAAACGAATTCGTGGTTTATAAGCTGGCCATAGAGAAACAAATTAGACGTTGCAAGCACGTACATGGAATAAATTAGGGGCTCTTTTGTCGAGGCTTCGCGGAATTTCTTGTACAAAAGTTTCACTCCTTTTGTACAAATTTTTTGTATTATTAATTTCTGCAATACTTATTAAAGTATGCTATAGAATCTAGCGTAATAAAAAATAAAGAATAGTATATAGGGCAAGTCATTTAACTGTACCGCGACAATTTATAATAAGTATGTTTTATTTATGACAAACTTTTTATATAACAAACGATTTACCGATAAATCTAAGTGATACTGATAAAAATAATAAGACAATAATATTAACCCTTTGCACTCGAGAGGCCACCCATATTAATTAATATACCAAATTTAAGATAATATAACAATATACGAGATAACGAAATGAAATAATTTTACGTGTTAATTATTTTACGATTCTTTGTTTACTATTCAAAAAAAACATCGTCAGTTTTATAGAAGGAATTCTGTGAATTTCCACTCTTCTATAGTCAAAAAATCGTCGAGTGCAAAGGGTTAACATTTTCTTATTTTTCTACACCTTTTATATAACGTACACCAAACGTGCAAACAATTCAAGGATCACTCGAGATCGCGCGAGAATAATTAATAAAATAAGAATGAAACAGGGAGAAGGAGAAGGAAAATGTAAACTCGGGTTGGAAATTTATTTCGAAAATCGTTACAAGGGTAAATATTTTTCGTCGAGCGTTGATCCTTGGATATATTCTCCGCTTTGAGAGGAAGGAAGCGTGTGCCAGGTGATAAATCGATACTCGAAAATGGTTGATCTCTGGCCGATGCCAGGCAAATTCCGGCGATATCCCGTCGACGGTGAAAATCGCCGAATGGAAAATCTGTTTCCGCGAACGATTCCGCTCGGCACGTGTTTCCGTCCCCGGAAAAAGAAATTCCGAGGATAGTTTTGCCGCCGACATAACCCTGGCATCAATTCGGTACCGCGTTTTCCTCGGGTTTCTCGTTTAACGCCACGCCAGACGATCCTAGCAATCCTTTTGTAAATTTGTAAATTTTATATCTTCCTTTTCAGACTTTTTATCGTCGAGAATTCTTTCGAAATTTCATTTATTTCAAATTCGTTGGAGAAAGAAAGAGACAAAGGATAGAGAAAAATATATTTCATCCCCGTAACTTCTACTTTAATCAAGAACTCTAGTTTCTCTTGTCGAAATGAAACCTAAATATAATTGTTATTACGCGTGATAGAGGATTTTAATTCCTACGAAATTCTCCCTTCTCGCCGTATCGTAATGGAATTTTCGTTAAAACCCGAGGACAATTCTTCGCGGAATAACTTTCCGGTGTTTCGATCTTGCTACGAATAAAGGAGAAAACAATGCTACCGAAATTTAAACAATTTCCTCGACAAAGGAGGAAAACCAGCGAAATTGAAATAATCGTCACCGGAAGAACGAAGAAAACAGCGGGAGTACCGAAATCTAAACAGTTTCCCTGCAAAAAAAAAAAAAAAAGGAATAAACGTAGCAAATACGAAAATTTAAATAATTTGTCGAAAAAATGAGGGGGGTAGGAACAAAGCTGGGGAAATTAAAATAATTGTGGCGAAAAAGAAAGAAAGGTAGGGAGAAGGTAAATAATTGGGTGGAAAGAGAGACAAAGGTGGCATTCATCTCGGTCATAGGCCAAACTTAATTCCCTCGAAATTCCGGCTACCCTTTGCGCCCCCGGACCAGCCGCGAATCAGAGAATCCGGGAAACAAACGGAACTGCAGAAATTCCTCTGAAACGGGGGAAAAAAGCGCATTTGCAACTGGACCGAAACAGAGCGGCGAAAGAAAAGAGGCAGCCGAAAGCACGAAGAGACAGCTGGAACAAAGGGGTGGAAACATTTGCTCGAGGGGCGGATTCATCCCCCTCTGTCGACTACCAAGCGTCCTAATAAACTTTTTATCTGCAACTTTCGGCGCGTTTCCACGAGCAAATTAACAAAAACAAGGCGCACGCTCGCCGGCCCAGTTTACAGTCGAACGACGTATTCGTGTGTATACACCGTGTGTTCCAGATAGTCACGGAACATCTGTCGAGATAAAACACGCCGGCGAATCGGGGGCCCTTTGTGAGATCGTTCCTATTCCGATCGTTCGATATCTCGTCCCACTGTCCTCCTGTCCTGCCTCTGTCGCCTCGACAATTCCGCTCCGACCCGCCAACCAACTCCAAGGATACGCGCTCGGTTGTTGCAAGATTATTGAAAACCGATTTTATCTTCCGCGGATATCGAAAATTTGCGAAAGCTGTGTCGCGCCGCGGCCCTTTGTCAGCCGTGATAGCGTGCCCCAGTTATCGAACCTTCGCGATACCCTAGTCGATATAAATTCTGAAACCTAACCCAAACCCGACGGATTATCGCGAGGTTCTTCACGATGATTGAAAAATCATTTTATCTTTCCTTCACGTCGTAAAATATTATCCTGTGTTCGGAAAAAACGAAATTACTTTTTGAACAACCGAATACAAATAGATCCTGCATCGGGAAAGAACGAAACAACTTTCTGACAAACCCAATAGAAGAAACGAGTGCATATTCGATGCAAACTACCGAAATCAACGGATTTGGAAAGTAATTCGCTGTCGACGTTACGATTTTCATAGTTTCTCGAAAAATCATTTTATCTTTCCTCTACGTTGTAAAGGAATAGAATATTGTTATCTATTCGGAAAAAACGAAATTACTTTCCGGACAACTGAATACAAATAGGTCCTGCATCGGGAAAAAACGAAACAACTTTCCGAGAGACCTAATAAAATGAGTGAGTGCGTATTTGATGCAAACCACCGAAATCAACGGATTTGGAAAGTAATTCGCTGTCGACGTAACGATTTTCATAGTTTCTCGAAAAATTATTTTATCTTTCCTCTACGTTGTAGAATATTCTCCTCTCTTCGGAAAAAACGAAATTACTTTCCGAACAACCGAATACAAATAGGTCCTGCATCGGGAAAAAACGAAACAATTTTCCAAAAAATTCAATAGAACGAACGAGTGCATATTCGATGCAAACCACCGAAATCAACGGATTTGGAAAGCAATTCATTTTCAAAGTAACGATTTTCATAGTTTCTCGAAAAATTATTTTATCTTTCTCCTACGCTGCGCGAGATAGGATGATCTAGTAAGCGAATTATGGAGATATTACACTCGGTATAGATCCTGGAAGCTTCGCGAGGTTGTTGAAGATGATGGAGATTTTTTAATTCGCGAGTGCTTTGTCAGTCGTGACAGGATGTTCTTGGAATGAAATGTCGGTGATAGTATACTCGATATAAATTCTCTTTGCGAGTTGAAGGATTACCGCCAGAGGTTGTTGAAGATGATTGGAAAATTATTTTCTCTTTGGTAGACGACGAGTGCTTTGTCAGTCGTGACAGGATGTTCTAGCAATTAAATATCGGTGATATACTATACTTCGTGCAAATTATGTGAGCCTTGAGAATCGAAGGATTATTGTTAGGTGGTCAAAGACGATTGAAAAATGATTTTACACGTTGCATAAACGATTTCTCAATTGTGATAGCTTTATCTCTATTATTTTTGGTTAATTATTTAATCTCTTAGGTACAACACGCCACTATAGTATATATTCGTGTATATCATCTTTCAGAACTATACTGTTTTTACTGTTTTTTACTGTTTTTACCACTATATTGTTTTTCGCGGATATCATCGCTCTGAATGACGCGCTAGTATAGTGACTTTCGTGGATAGCACCATTTTTGACAGTGGTACACGCTTTTTGCTTTATTTCTCATTTGTTTCGACCAAACCGCGTTAATTTAGATTATTTATTTTGAACTCTATTCCGACGTAATGTCGTATCAGAAATCGTTATGAACGGTTTTTGTGCCATCCGCGACGAGGTTAACCCTTTGCACACCGAATAATGTTGAATATGCGGATGGACGTGTTCTCGGCTCTCGAAAATCACTACTTTTATATATCTTAGTAATTTTACTATATCTTGACTTGATTTCTTCCGCCATTTCCATAGAAAACTTCAAGGAAACATACATTTCTCAAAAGGTTGTAGTGGAATAAGTTATTATCCCTTAATCGCTAATAAAGTTTAACCGTTTGTACTCGAAGACTATATCGCTATACAGAAGCTTTTCTTATGTTATATAAGTTCTAATATATAGTTTAATATTATAACTTGTAATTATATAAGTTCTAATATATAAGTTCGGTGGTACCTTTTATGTCAAAATATACCAAGAAAATTACACCTCTCAGAATTTCGAGAAAATGGAGGGACAGGATTGAGACATGAGAACTAACGATAATATTAGTAAACAAAAAGCTCGAAAAACCGCCGGTGAAAAACGAAATGATGTAAGTCAGTTCTACCGGTCCGAAAAAATCTAGAATAGACAGCGGAGTGCAAAGGGTTAAATATTCTTTGCCGAAATATCATTTCGCGTCTCTGGTTGATAACAGGGAAAGATATTCCGGTGGAATTCTAGCGACGGCGTTGAATGGGAGAAAGATCGGTCGGAGAATAGAATTGCACGCGGGGTCGACGGAGAGGAAAATAGTGGCGCGGTTGGTGCACGTCTAAGAATACCATAGCCTGGTAATTGCCGATCGGTTTCGTCCGTAGATGGAAGTTCTCTACGCGATTACGACACCCTCGCCACGGAATCGCGATCCCGTTACGTTTAACGATCCTGCCTTTTGATCCCGCGATAATAAAGAAGCCGGCTCGTTGCTCAAATATTTCGCCCTCCGTCCACCTCGCTCGTCACGTGCTTATTTTTCCTCCCTAGCCACGGGAAAATTGCTTCTCCTCGCGAAACTTATCGAAATGCTCGCGAAGGGTATTTCCTCTTTTTTCCCCTCGGATAGAAACGACGACATTTCGATTTGTCAAGTTCGAATGGCGGTTTGTCGAGACGGATTCGGAATTTTGTTCGCGGTATCGGAATAATTTAATAGGAAATCGAGCCAAGATAGAGGGAAAATCGAAAAATCAAATTGCGAAGGGAATAAAACGACGAAGTCGAGATAGGATGGAAGTAAAACTGACGTAAAATTGAAAAATCGGAATCGAAATAGGACAGGTGGATCGAATTCGGAGGGAAATAAAATAGAGAATCGAAATAAAATGAAATAAAAGGACGAAGTGAAATAATGAAGCGGTGGAAAGAAGCGGAATAAACTGGAGAAAGGATGGGAAAAGCGTGAGAAAATAAAGAGGAAAGGAAAGAAAGGGAATAAAAGGAGGGAAACGGATGGTCGCGCGTAGTCTGAGGGCGAAAAAAATTTCGGACGCAAGATGTTAAACGCGTTTCGGAGCGTTTCGGAGCGGTTGGAAGCGTTGGACTCGCGGCGCTGGCTGGGGAGATAGGACGCCGGTTCTGGCCGGAAGTGTCATTTCCTCCGGTTTCATAAATAAACGACGATAAAACGTTAAGAAACGTCGGGCTGCGTCGGTGCCGAGCCGTGGAACGCTGAATCGACCTGACCATTTTAATATCCCTCTAAATCACCGGCGTTCCCCGTCGATTAGGTGAAAGTATCGTGCTCCGGGCCCCGTGCTTCGCGATCGATCTCGGCGAAATCACTCGTGGGAGAAAATTCCGCCTCGATTTACCTCTACCACTATCCCTTTCCAGGCGGCGCCACCTTCTTCCTATTCCATTCCCGATCTTCCATTAGCTCGCTTATCCAATTTTTATCGCCTCGCGATATACCATATCTGTATCCACGCCTTATTTGTTACTCGCTAATCGCCATATCTTTCTGTTTATTTTTTCCATTCCAACTGCTCTTTTCCCGAATCTCCAAGATATCGAATTTACCGGAATAAAAATTCAAAAATTTACTTTTCACGCGCGATATCAAAATTTAATCCTTGAATTCCCATTACGTAAAATTCCTAAGATTTCAAAATTTTATTTCTCCTCATACGTTACGAATTTATAAATATACCTGTTCAAAAATTATAACGTAATACGTGAAATATATAAAGAAAAAAAAAGAAGAGAAAAATAATACCCACCGAATTTTGCAAATATTTGCAAATATACCGAGATTCCGTGTTTCTTCTCGGAGGCAAGCGAGGAGTTTGTCAAAATTTTCAAGCCCCTCACTGGCCACTAATCACGCGGCTTATCTACGGGACCGATCGGGGAGGGGCAGCCTTTGAAATCTTCTCTCGTCTTCTGTCTCCCATTCAAAAAATATTTGCGCGCCGGAGGAGGGAGAAAAGACGCGATAGAGATCCCAGGAATCGTTTTTAATCGAGAGCACCGTACAACCATCCGGGATATTTTCTTTCAATTACACCCGGTTACGGCAGAAACAGTCCGATCTCTCTTTTCTCTCTTTCTTTCTCTCTGGCTGCTCGAATCGGGTCGTATCTTATCGAACAGCCGCGACAAGCTGCTCTTTCAGCACGAACCACAGCCAGAAAGAGAGTATCGATCTTCAACATCTGCGACATCCACGACATCGACCACTCAGGAATTATTCAGTTCACGAGTCGAGTCTTTATTTCGACCACGGCTGAAATGCCAGGGATCAAAATGAAGATGAATATGTTTTACTGCTCCTCGCTTCGTGTCGTCGGAGAGGGATTAGCTTCGCGTTTGTATCCAATCATTCCACTTTTCTCCATTTTTCTTCCCTCTTTTTATTTTTATTTTATTTTATCGCGGATAGAATCGAAAATTATTTCTCTTCTCTTTTTGGTTATAATATACAATCCAGAGATTAAGACACGATCGATGAGGTTTTTCTGTGATAATTAAAGGGATTTTAGATATTTTTTTATTTTATTTTATCGCGGATAGAATTGAAAATTATTTCTCTTCTCTTTTTGGTTATAATATACAATTCAAAGATTAAGACACGATCGATGAGGTTTTTTCGTGATAATTAAAGTGATTTTAGATATTTTTTCTTCTTTTTATTTCATTTTATCGCGGATAGAATCGGAAATTATTTCTCTTCTCTTTTTGGTTATAATATACAATTTAGAGATTAAGACGCGATCGATGAGATTTTTCCGTGATAATTAAAAGTGATTTTAGATATTTTTTCTTCTTTTTATTTTATTTTATCGCGGATAGAATCGGAAATTATTTCTCTTCTCTTTTTGGTTATAATATACAATTTAGAGATTAAGACGCGATCGATGAGATTTTTCCGTGATAATTAAAAGGATTTTAGATAATTTTTCTTCTTTTTATTTTATTTTATTGCGGATAGAATTGAAAATTATTTCTCTTCTCTTTTTGGTTATAATATACAAT
>NIJG01000013.1:4561063-4586514 GCA_002201625.1 Euglossa dilemma | reverse complement strand
ATCCTAAACATGCGTGTTATGTATCCCTGCTCTATCGACAGAAATTAATTCCGAGCAGTACGATTCCCATCTCTAAATTTAATTCGAGCGCAAAGGGTTAAAAATAATAATTATAGTAATTAATAGTAATTAAATAATACATTTTACAATGTGTAGAATATTATAATAATATAGTGCAATAAAACATTACAAAATAACACATATTGTATTACATTGTTATCTTCTCGATAATTTTTATCGATCAAAACTTGAAATATTTATAAACTTACAGTACGCATATGCAATAAATGTGACGGAGCGATGAGGAAAACACGAGAATCACGTTACTTATTGTATCTTGATCTGAAATCAATTTTTGTCTATCACCCTCAGTTTTTGAGGAAATCGATTTTGAAGAAAAAGGAAAAAAATCGCAACTTTTCAACTTTGACCTTGTCGCGTAGCGATCGAAATTTTCGTTATTTTAATTTTCAGCATCTCATAGCACAATCGAATGCGTACCACCTGTGGTACGCACCGCCAGATGAGACAGTATAATGCAGGCCATCGGTGACCCGCACCTGCGTGAACGTGTTAACCTTTTGCACTCGATGATATTTTCATTACTAAAAAATAATATTAGGTCGTCCCATAAATTCGTTCCGGTTTTTACTTTTACCACTTAAAATTATACGTCGAATAAACGTTTAAATATTCAGAAAAAATTTAGTCGCCCTTTTGTTCTACGACTTCTTCCTATTTCGTTGACAAAGACGTTAATCATCGATATAGTTTATAAATTATGACGAGGAATGTAAATATCACCGCGAACGAACTTATGGGACGACCTAATAATTCAAAGATCTTCCACCATAAAGCCGTCGGTGTTTCAAAAATCGTAAATAGGAAATCGTATGCAAATTAAGGGGTAAAATTATTTTATTTCGACATTCCGCGCATCGTAGGTTAATTCTTCATTTTATATATTAATTAAAATCGATCTTTAGAGTCTGATTAAATGGCGACTGAAGGTCGCCTCTCGAGTGCAAAGAGTTAATACAAGGAGCGCTATTGCTCAGATTAGGATTCACCGATGTGAAAAAAAATAAACGCTATCGCGCCGTTTGGGTCTTCTCGTACTCATTTCGAGAAAGCGCGATATCGCTGTTTGGGACTTTTCGACGGTGTTTTTTCAAAACTCTCTGGGACTCAAACGGCGCAGAAGAGAGAAACACGAGTATCATGAAACGGATGTATGGAAGCCTTTTTCACACTTTTGACAATGTTACGAGTTACGTCTGTAGGTGGTTTAACTTCTGAGTCCGCTTTAGAGTTAGACTCTGTACGTGTCTTCGTATGGCTTTAGGAGGATTCGATTGGTCTGTGTGGCAGGTGATGACGCGATTTGCAGACATTAGTCGACGCTAAGAACACGATGTTAGACCTGTTCATGACCGAGGCTCTTTGCTGTATAGCTCATCTCACCTCGTTACGATTTTTCTCTTGTCTTCTGTCCTACCTTCGCAGTCGTGTCAAGATTTCTAGACTAATCTCGCCGTGACCAATCGGTCCAATTGCATTCCCTGTAACGATCGCACGGAGCCGAGAGGTCTCTGTCGATTCTTCCTCTGTCATCGGAACTTTGACGAGAGGAAAAATGCCTCGGCTACGCTTTTTGGCTACGCGATTCCTTCGTTTAACGGAACGACGCGATGACGTTACGAGCCAGGATACTCACCGCAGAGGAAGCACCTAAGGGGATTGCGTGCGCGTTGCGTAACGCGAGTGCACGCGTGTTGCGAAAGAGATAGAGGGCTCGAACGCGATTCGTAATGCTGGATGACTGACAGCCGGTTGCATGCGAGGCAGGAAATGTTCGTTTGCAGCCGTGGATTAAGCCGTGCGACTCGCGTGTCGCGATGGTATGCCGACCCTCGCGAATCCCTCGCGAGAGGAGAAAAATACAAATGTCGGACAATTTGTGGTAAACTCGAGGAGGATGTAATAGCACGCGAGACTGCGAATCGCGGAGATATGTGACGAGTACGGTGGAATCGAGGGTGTTGTTACGTTGGATTCGTTGGTGACGTGAACGGGGTATGATCGGTGTTTTCACGGGAGAAATAGGATTGTTTATGGGATTATTATTTTTTTAATTTCTTCCTTGCAACGCGTCGTTTGATGTCGTTTGACATCGTTTGATATCTTTGGGATTATCGAAACGGTGAAAAATATGAAAATTTTGTAATTTCTTCGTTGCAACGCGTCGTTTGACATTGTTTGATATCTTTGGAATTATCAAAAGGGTGAGAAATATAAAATTTTGTAATTTCTTCATTGCAATGCGTCGTTTGATATCGTTTGACATCGTTTGATATCTTTGGAATTATCGAAACGGTGAGAAATACAAAATTTTTTCATTTCTTCGTTGCAACGCGTCGTTTGATATCGTTTGACATCGTTTCATATCTTTAGAATTATCGAGAGGGTGAGAAATACAAAACTTTTCAATTTCTTCTTTAGAATTATCGAGAGGGTGAGAAATACAAAACTTTTCAATTTCTTTGTCGCGATATGTCAATTAACATCGTCGACAAGAAATGATCGATGAATATAAATCTTCTCGACCCTCCTGTCGCGATTTATTGATCGATTACACTGTTCAAACGCGAGTTTTAATCTGCAAATGTACATTAGGCGATTCTCGTAGAGTTTCCCTTCTCGAAAACGAATGTCCCTATATTCCCAGACGATTTCTTCCACGTTATAATACTCGCCGAGATTTACCGTCGATTTTTATCCTCTTAGCGCCATTTTGGGGCTTCGCGCATACCGAATTCGATAGAGAGAAGAAGACCGGCGAGCGAGAGGAAGGTAGAGAGGGAGAAGCTTCCAGAAACTTGTTACGGCATTCTTCGCGGAAGTGGCTTCTGCACGATCGCATGAATGAATGAGTAATGCATCGTCATGAATTAAACATACGGACGCGTGCGTACTGCGGCCCGAGATATACATACGTGCCGCTGCAAACATCTTTGCAAGATCGAAAATCCGTCCGAGTTCACCACCCTGCGCCGCCATTAGCCTCAAGGATCTACCCTATCCTCGAAACTTCGCACCGAAGCCCTAGTCTTCGCTGTATTGTCAAAATAATTGCTAACCGACAAAATTTCTTTAGTAAAATTTCGTTACGTTTATAGCTGAAGTGTATCGTTTATTAAATTCATAAAACCAGCAGGTGATAAGTTGATCGATGCTCTAGAAATCACAGTTACAGCTTCCTATAGCTGTATTTATGACAGAAAGCTGATGAAAGTGGAAACTTTGGGTTGAGATTTCTGAGGGGTTCACACCGATCTGTGTAAATTCGAGTCGTATTTTAACCTTTTAGCTTACAATGACGTCTCAGAGGCGTCGTAAGGTTATCGGATCAATTTGCAACAATAAATCTTTTTTTTGTTTAATAATCAACTAATCGTAATTATTTATCAAACATCTTGCAAAGTTAATTGTACCGCGTACGTGCATATACAAATCATAGAAAGTTTGCGATTTGTACAGTTTCGAACGCTCAGCCAACGACCTTGGTGTCGCTTTTGTTGAAAAATAAATCGTAAGGCAAGGGGTTAACGCATTAGAAGTTCTAAATAGAGGTGATTTTCTACTATAGAAGGTCCTTTTCTATTTTTTAACGCGCAAGAATCCGAATGTTACGTTTCGGCTCTGATCTCATCGCGTATCGTTCACGTGCCATTGTTTTTATATTTCCCGCCAATTCTCGGTGTTTAGAAATTTCTGATCTATCAATAGAGTATTCCGTGTTTGATGTATGAGTTTGCTAAGTATCCCTATCGAAGGTTAGAGGCCTAGGATACAACGCGTTCCTTTCTTTTCTCCTATAATCTTTCTAGCTCGCTCTTCTTTCAAAAGAACAGGCCTAAGGCTTCCGAATCGTAGTTCTCTCACTCGGTCAATCTTCTCACCTTGAAAGAAGAAGGTTATTCGTCGCAATGGTCCATTTGATTACGGTAGAAGAGTAGCCTCGATAGTCTCGGAAGACGGATCGATTCTTCCGAACGAGTGCGTAATAAACTCAGATTGGTTTCCGTGTAATGGATTTGGAATCGGGCTCAGTAGACCAGTGAGGTCAGACTAGTTTCGACTAAAAGGTTCGATAGATCAGTTTTAACGCGGCAAATTCTAGGCCAGACTCGAGCCAAGGGTTCAAGAGATCAGTTTTAAAGCGGATTCTAGGTCAGATTCGTTTGGAACACAGGATGCAACAGATTAGATCCGAGGTATCGAGTTTCGAATGAAATTCCTTATGAGTAACAGGCTATGTAGATCAGTTTAGAAGCTGCGCGCTCCGAGATAGACTCGTTCAGAGTTGGAGAATTCGGTTTCGAAGCAGTCTCGGGCTCCTTTTGATCGGGTAGGCTGTGAAGATCGGTTTCTGGAAGCAACAGGCTTGGCAGTCGGATTCGTTCCGAGTATTGGACTCGGCAGATCGACTTTGAAAGCAACAGGCTTTGGAACAGATTGCTTTCGATCGCTGATCGAAGTGGCTCTGAGCATCTGTCTCTTGGTGGTTCGAGATAAGAAGCAACAGACTCCTGCGAATAAACGGGATGCAGGTAAACGAAATATTCGCGCGAAGAAAAATTATTCGCTAGTTTAACGCACCCGTGAGTTTGATCTCGATAGAAGCTAGATCACTGAGAGTCTTTTTTCGAAGCAGACAGTTAATTCGGGACGACGAGTAGAAACGAGCAAACATGTAATTATTCCATGACCTAACCATTTATTCAACGTCTACACCTACTCTAATCTCGTCGCAACTGTTTTACGTCTTTCAATGTTTTAGTCATGACCAATCCTTGGAAACGATTTTTTCATTCCGTGTAATGATAGATAATTAACCTAATTTCATCGTAGCTATCGTGGATTTTCGAATCGCGCATATCAAAGAATTCTTAACCCTTTGACGACTGTCACAATATTCGTAGAAGTTTTTTAACACGTTCTCTNTGGGGGTCACCGGTGACCGGCGCGCTCAGGTTGATGTAAATATATATAATTAAACAAATGACAATACTTATAATTGAATTGCATTCCAGCGCCACGGGGTCACTGGTGACCCCCGCCACGAAAAGCATGATTTTATAACTCATTTTATCTGCTGCAAATAATATTTCAGCATAATATAAATCGCATAATGAAAAGTTGGTGCCTTGGGCAAACCATCGAAAATGCGTCTGGCAGTGGACGTATTAAGTTTTCAGAATGAAAGCTGCATGGAATATAGCGAAAAATAATTCTAGCGTTGTCATCAATATCGTATATATTTTTTAATTCGCAGAATGTCCTTAAATTTGTTATTTTTAATCGTTTAGTATACACGAATGTATCGCTAGCTTCGTTTCTAGACCGCCAAGGATTAATCTCGTAATTCGGAATCTGAAAAGGATCAGAGACTACCTAACTTCGTCATGGTTACCTATCTTTCTCGAGCTATATTTGCTTCACATTCTACGATTAATCATTCTATATTTAAACGTCTACGTACCCTAACCTCGTCGCGTCAGACTTGCATCAGGATGAAACAGGACTCGACCATCCTCTACAACGATACCCAAACCTTCGAACCACTGATCTTACTCTCAAAACAACCTCGCCTAAAACCGTGAAAAGCACGGGAAAATCAAAACTCCTGTGTTGGAGCCTGGACAAAAGCTGACCCTTCCTTTTCCAAGAGAAAAGCACCGAACGTTGCATCGCTCGTCCTTCTCGTGTCCTCGCGTGTTCGCCAAACATTTGTTTTACGCGCAAACCAAAATTCACTCGATCCCGGACAAAAGGTGGCGCGATTTAACAGCGCGGATTCAGGAAAGTGGAAAAACGAGCGGGACCGTGGTGTCCGCGGATCCATCGCTTCTCTATCTGCGGTAACAAATCAACCTGGCCGCGAAGGGATAGATAGGGTCAGAGAGAGAGAGAAGGGAGAGGAGATAAAAACGAATCGCGCGTAGGTTGTCAGGAAAGTCCGATTCGGGACGCTGCCCTTGTCCATAAATATCGAGTTCGATGGTAATTGCCCGGCACTCCGATAACAGGGTCCGCGGTTGTTCATCGCGGCTCGTAAATACACGGCTGGTCGTAAAATATATTTACATGGGAGCGAAGATCGGCGCCCGGTTTACCGCCATGGTGTCCCGTTCGCAGTCGGACTGGCAGACGCTTCGCGTCGATATTCGTTACGCGCAGTTGGGCCAGGGCGTCTGAGAGAGCGGTACTTAGTCTTAGGTGTCATGGCTGGGAAATGAATAGGGGGAGAAATGGACCGGGCACTCGAGATCGTGGTGCGAATCAGGGGTACGTGACTGGCCAAGGTCTCGGAATAGACGTGACTGAATGTCTTCTAGAATTGTCCGAGTGAAAGGAGCAGAGATACAGAGAATCTATGGCCGCACAGTCCGTGCATAGACAATTTCAGATCTCGTAAAACGTCTGCTGGTAAAACGCCAGGAATTCACGGTTTTGCGAGAATTCTGGATTCTTTGACGATACTCGGCAGCTCTTGGACTTGGATAGTCTATCTGAATCGTTATTGTTGGAATAATTTTTATCAAGTAAGGGTATCGTCGTTTAGATCTACTTAACTCAGATCCAAGACGCAATTTTCTTGCGGGATACGATTATAATCAAGTCCACCATTTTGTTACCTCCATTTTTAGGATTTTTCACTTCTGTACACCTCAAGCTCTGTTGATTGCAGGCTGAGTAGATATTTGGTACCAGGGAATCACTGGCAGGGAGTTGGAACAGCGATCGAAAAACCAAATACAAAATATCAGGACTCTATCTAACTCCTGAGACTTTTACTCGCAACCTTCTCATTTCTCACGAAAATATCCAAATTCTTCATTTTGTTATCCCCGTTCTCAGGCTCTCCCACGATTCTACGAGGATTCTGGATTCTTTGACGAGACTGGAGAGCTTTTAAGTCTGGATAGTCTATCAGAATCGCTATTGTTGGAATAATTATTATCGAATAGAGCTAACTCAGACCCAAGACTCTTAGACGAATCCACCATTTTGTTACCCCCGTTTCTAGGATCTTCCACTTCTGTTCACTTCAAGCTCTATCGATGGCAGGGTAAGCAAGGTATTAGGTACCAGGGAATCACGAAAGGGAGTTGTAACAACGATCGAAAGACCAAATTCAAACCCAACTTCCGAGATTTCTACACGAAAATACTCAAATTCTCCATTTTGTTTTCCCCGTTCCCAGGCTCTCCCACGATTCTACGAGAATTCTGGATTCTTTGACGATACTGGAGAGCTTTTAAGTCTGGATAGTCTATCAGAATCGCTATTGTTGGAATAATTATTATCGAATAGAGCTAACTCAGACCCAAGACTCTTAGACGAATCCACCATTTTGTTACCCCCGTTTCTAGGATCTTCCACTTCTGTTCACTTCAAGCTCTATCGATGGCAGGGTAAGCAAGGTATTATGTACCAGGGAATCACGAAAGGGAGTTGTAACAACGATCGGAAGACCAAATTCAATCCCAACTCTCGAGCCTTCTACGCGCAAGCTGCTCGTTTCTCACGAAAATACCCAAATTCTCCATTTTGTTATCCCCATTCCGAGGCTGTTCTACACCTCGGGATACAGCGGGAAAGCTCTTGCTGTCGAAACAAAGCTCGCGAAAGTCGTAAATACACTCTCTCGAAGACGGACCCACCCTTCGAGCTCTCACCCTTTTAGCTCTCTCCGTGAAGACGAACCGCTTAATGAATATTCCCTGCGTTATCTCTCCCCATCTCTCTCTCTCTCCTCTCTCCTCGTTCACCGTTCACGTCCCTGGCTCGAACGCACGCGTGCACAGACATTCTCGATTAGCGGGGAACGCTGGGCGATTTCGGGGGGCCTGTCGACGACTGTTGGCCGATATGAACTTGGCCTTGGAGAGTTCGGGAAAACGGCTGCTGCCAGCATCTGGACCCTTTCATTAGGGGCGTAATGCACGGCCGTAACGAGCGGCAGGGAGAGAGAGAGGAGAGGAGAGGAGATATCGCAGGCTTCATTACCGTAGTTCCGGCCCGCGATCCCGGCTAGCTGGCAATCCCAGTTCCACCACTCGTTTATTCTCCGCTTCTATTATACTTTGCGCTGTACACACGCGATAATTAATCCCACGGGCGTGCACCGTCGCTAAATTACTACGTTTAAAGCCGGCTCTTGCCCGTCTCTTCTGTCCCGTTTCTGCCTCCGATCCTTTCGGAGACGATCGAGCCGGGGACCTGTCGATCCAGCTCGTTCCCAAGGCCTCGAGATGGGACTAGGTTTTGCAGCCCGATGCTGATCGACGATCGAAGCATCGAGCCTTTGTTCGAGGCCTTCCAAGCTCGAAGAACAGGCTGAGGTTTCCGTTGGATAGTTCGATAGGGCATGTGAACGTGGGAGAAGCTAGGAGTTTGCGATGGTAGGTGGTATGCAAAGGTTCGCAGAGGGAGCCGGGGTGTGGAAAGACGAGAGACAGTTAGGTGACAGCCTAATGGGAGGATTTTGGCACCGAAACTCGAGGACAGAAGTATGTACTACGCGAGTTGGCACACCGGGTTTTCATCTTTAGGAATGACTGACATCTCTGACGCTGTTACAAACAACGCTATTGACTAAGATCGTCCGGAGAGAGATCGGGTTAGGTACCATCGGCGTTAGTTTTCTGTTTCTTAACTGTTTCAGTGCCACGCAACGTTCTGTGGTGAACCGTGTCGCTATTTTTCATCACGTCAATTCGCAACGCGCTCAATTCAGGATGTATCTTGTCACAAGTGTGTCGAGAATTTCCTCTCGTAATTACAAATTTTCTTTCGTTTTGATTCTTTTCAGTGATCAGTATAACGTTTTTTCTAACGCAACTGATGAAAAATTGTTACGACTAAAAAATTGCCTATCAATCGGAAGCGCGAGCGTGCCGATTGTTTGGAATTGTTTTTGTAACATTCCCTGCAAAATTTTCGTTCCAGGTACGCTCGTCCTTTTTTTTTTTGCAATTCGTGCAGTAATCTTCATCGAACTAAGGCGCCACGGTGGTCACCCGTGACCACCAGTAAGAGAAACGCTGCATTTGATAAAAATATTGCCATCTAACATCGATTCGTTATTATTTTGCCATTATAAGCTTTGAATAATAAAAATAATGCGTCCTGGGCCAAACATATGATTTCGGCGTGGCAGTCAAAGGGTTAATGGACGATTACTGCGAATCATGAATGAATCAGCCGTTGGTATGACACGAATTTTCAACTTTTCGATTTGACACATGCCACCAGGTTAATCAGAGGTTAGCCGAAGAGTTGGATGACGAAGGTGCAGTCTGACGGACAGTACGGGCGTTGAAGGATCGAGAAGGAAGTCCTGGAGGTTAGGTAGTAATTAGGTAATAGCCGGTGATCGGGGGGTTAGCTTGGAAGACAGGGATATATAAAGTTATAGATGGCTAGTCTGATTGGAAACGCGAAGGTAGGATAGGGTGTCCAGATTGAGAAAGGGAAAGCTTTTGAAGTCGCGTCGATGATAGGGCTATTACGGGGTTAGCTGGAAACTTCGGAGACAAAGGCGGAGGAGAGTGGTGGTAGCTGGTGTAATTGACAGCGTGGATGTAGCGGAGCGCGTTCATATCGAGAAAGGGCAAGTTTTTGGAGTTACGTCGATGATGGGGCGATTAGACTCGGGAGTTTGAAAGCAAGGGTGTATAGGTAAGATTATTGGCGGGTAGTTTGACCGGATCTAAGTACGTACAGGGATTAGGTGTTCGTCATGGCGGAATGTTTAGGTCCCGAGTTTACTCAGAGACGTCTTTCACTTGGTCCGAACATCTTCCAATCGCTTGTATCCATCTCGATCCTCCTTTCTTGATACAAAATCGTTTTGTATTTCTAGAGATCCTTCTGGTGCCTTAACGCTCTATCTTGGTTCCTATGATTCATAAGTTTCTTCTTGTTTCTTCTCTTCGTCCAATTACACTTGATCCGAAGATTTCTTTCTTAATACTAAATTGTTTCCGTTCCTAGGATCCTTTTGGTGTCTTAACCAACGCTCTATCTTGGTTCCTATGATTCGTGAGTTTCTTCTTGTTTCTTCTCTTCGTCCAATTACACTTGATCCGAAGATTTCTTTCTTAATACTAAATTGTTTCCGTTCCTAGGATACTTTTGGCGCCTTAACCAACGCTCTATCTCAGTTGCTATAATTCATGAGTTTCTTCTGATTTCTTCTCTTCGTCCAATTACACTTGGACCGAAGACTTCTTTCTTAATACAAAATCGTTTCCATTCCAGAAATCCTTCTGGTGCCTTAACGCTCTATCTTTGCTGCTATGATTCATAAATTTCTTCTGATTTCTTCTCTTCGTCCAATTACACTTGATCCGAAGATTTCTTCCTTAATACAAAATTGTTTCCGTTCCTGAAGATTCTTTTAATATCTTAATCAACCCATAGCGATATTCCAACATTCCATCTTGGTCGCTATGATTCAATAAGTTTCTTCTGATTTCTTCTCTTCGTCCAATCGCACTTAGTCCGAAGACTCCTTTCTTAACACAAAATCGTTTCCATTCCTAGAAATCCTTTTGATGCCTTAACCAATCTATAACGCTATTTCGACACTCTATCCTGGTCGCTATGATTCATAAATTTCCTCTGATTTCTTCTCTCCGTGCAAGTTCTCGGAATCATCAGATCTCGCGAAACTCGTCACTCGTCTGCTGTTGCCTGAGACTCTCTTCTAACCCTAACCAGATTGCTTGCAAGAGCGCAAGTAGTCTGGCGGCTTTGCCTGGTCTCGAGGAAACAATCCTCGGATCACGCGTGTCCAAGTGTCACGGACACTCCGTGGGCGAATTCGTTGCTTGTCTGACGAACGTTGCTTCGGACAGACGCGCTTTATCGGCGAATTAAATCTCGCGCAGGCGTCGTTGCGACACGGTAAGAAACGGAATGACGAGCGAGAAAGGGAGAGCCCACGGTGGATCGGTGATCCGTATCTTGGGAGCGAAAAACGGTGGAACAAGGGGAGGAAAATGATTAAACGACGGGAATATCAGTTGCACTCGGTACGTGAACGCGAGCAGCTCTCGCGCCGGTTCCACGTTGCTTTATTGCTCGGGCCCGTCATCCTCGCAACTCGTATAACAGAATCTGTTAAGCCGCGCTGCAAGGCCGATGACTAAGCACCGATTCTCCCAGCCGGAGAAACTAAATGCACGTGCAAACTCCTCCTTCCAATGGAACATCCTCGGTTCACCCCTGTTTCGCCTTCAATTTCCAACCAGCCCACCACCAATTTTCCTCCTTTCCTCTGCTTCTCGTCCGCGCTGTCGAAAAGGCGTTGCGACGCAATTTAACGACGAAATTTTCCTCTTCCTTCCTCTCGAATTTATTTTTAACGCTTTAGTACGATTAACCTTGCTATTTCTCACTAATTTCTTAAAATTTAGAACCCTTTCTTCTTCTAAATAACCTCTTTTTCCTTTTATTTTTAACAATATTAATTGACACTGCTATTTTTTAACCCTTTGCACTCGAGAGGCGACTGTCAGTCACCATAAAATTTTGAAAGCCTATATTAATTACTATATCAAATTTAAAATAATACAACAGTATGCGAGATATCGCAATCAAATAATTTGACGTGTTAATTATTATCCGCTCCTTTATNGGAACATCCTCGGTTCACCCCTGTTTCGCCTTCAATTTCCAACCAGCCCACCACCAATTTTCCTCCTTTCCTCTGCTTCTCGTCCGCGCTGTCGAAAAGGCGTTGCGACGCAATTTAACGACGAAATTTTCCTCTTCCTTCCTCTCGAATTTATTTTTAACGCTTTAGTACGATTAACCTTGCTATTTCTCACTAATTTCTTAAAATTTAGAACCCTTTCTTCTTCTAAATAACCCCTTTTTCCTTTTATTTTTAACGATATTAATTGGCACTGCTATTTTTTAATAGCTTGTAAAAATTCGGAATTTTTCTATATATATTGTCTGTTTCAAACGAATAAGCTTGTGCGACGAGCAGATGCAAAGCGTCGTGACAGCGATTTAAACTAAAATTTGTTATTTAAAAACAGCGATGTTAAAAAAATGACAATTTTTCGTAACGAGCCAAAAAATTTTTCTTTTTCTCTTTTTTCTTCTAATTTTGTTTTTCGAAACGAGATTACAGAGTGGAATGGTAGAAAGGGTAAATTGTATTCATTGGCCGTTGGGAAATAAAGGGCTGTTTTTCATGGTTCGGTGATATTCGATTGCACGATCATTGCGTCGGGCTTTTCAAGAATCTCGCGCAAATTTGGGCCACGTGTTTAAATTATTTAAATGAAAGCGGAACGTAATAGGGGTGGATTTTGTTGCGTAAAGCGCGGCTCGTATCGTTTGCAACGTTTGCTTTGCCGGTAAAATGTTACTATGTCACGATTATATTTCCGCGAGTCCTAGAAAATAATATTCCGCTAAATTCTCGGACATTTACATTTAATCCACGACGAGGATAGTTCTACGTTTTTCACCCTTTATACTTACCTCCGTTCCATAAATCCCGGACATTTACATTTCTCCAAAACTTCCATAACGATCTACCAAATTTTCTCCGGTGAACACGTAATCCGATGCTAATGCGATACTACGTTTCCCATGTATATTCTCTTTTATATCATTCTGTATTACCATGTTCTTCGTCATTTCCGCAAATTATGCTGCGTGCGATTTTTTGCCAAATCTTCCTTACTTAACGCTAAACCAACTGCGACCAAATGACCGATACACAGAAAAGAAGTAGAAGCTTTAAGAAATAAAATAAAAATAAATAGGAGACATGGAGAAAACGATTATACGTATATTGAAAGGAAAATCGCGAAAACGAGTGATCAGGTTGATAACGTTGAACGTTGAATTTTTAATGAAAATTTAACCCTTTGCGGTCCTATATCGAGTGTGATTCGACATTTGGAAATTGTTTCAAGAGATTTACACTTGAAAATTACAAAGTATAACGATAGTGTAAATATAACTGATTTTTAATCGAATTTTTTTCTTCCTTTATTTATTTAAATAGCCCTATTTTTTATATATTCAAATTCTAAAAATTCTAATTAATAAATTCTAAATAATAAATTTAGAAACGTTAAGAGCTACTGGTAACAAAATTGAAATATAATTCGGACCGCAAAGCGTTAAAAAATGGTGACTTAGACCATGGTAGGTTTAGTGTTAATCTCCACTCGTGACTAATATGTATTTTTTCTAATTGCTTCTATGTAAAGAGCAAAAAGGTTCTGCTATTTATACGCGCTTGATTCGCATTATCTCTAGCACGAACCTGTCAGACTAGCTCTGCTTCCAACACGGTTCTATTCCAGCAGTAAGACAGCTTTATCTCCAACCAAACCACCAAAGTTCATAGGAGCCAAAAATTCTACCATTTACATGCATTTAAACCGCGTTACTTTTAGATTAGATCTGTCAGTCTGTCTCTGCTTCCAACGCGGCTCAGTTCCAACTGAAACGCACTGTTTATGGACAAAGGAGGCTTCTATCTATCTACTTCTCGTTTAATGCGCTCTACATTTCTCGATGATCTTCCCGATTTAACCGTGATTCCAACTGTCGTACACAATTTCACCTCCAATTGAGTCTCGTCATAGATTGGACTGCCGAGTCTATAAAGAGCGTAGATTCCTACCATTTCTATCCATTTGGTCCACATTATTTCGATCTGTCAATCTACCTCTGCTGACAATAGAAACACTCTGTTTATAGACAAGAGGACCATGCTATTCTAGCTTAGCTTTTGTTCCAGTTGCGATTCAAATTGAATCCCTTAACACAGCTCTAGCTCGAACCGAGTCTCGACTGGACTACCGAGTCCATAAGGAAGCGAAGAGTTCTACCATTTGTATTCATTTGGTCTACATTATTCTTTGACTAGATCTGTCAATCTATCTTTACTTCCAGCACAGTTAATTTACAACAGAAACATTCAGTTTATAAACAAAAGGAGGATCCGATCTAGTTAAGCCTTTATTCTAGATGCGAACCAAATTTAATCCTCTAACATAGGTTCGAGATTGGACATAACTACCGAGTCCATAATGAGCGAAGAGTTCTACCATTTCTATTCATTTGGTCCATATTATTTTTTGACTAGGTCTCTCAATCTACCTGTGTTGACAATAGAAACACTCAGTTCATAGACAAGAGGAAGATCCTATCTAGTTAAGCTTTTGTTCCAGCTTTGATCAAAATTGAATCCTCTAACACAGCTTCGAGACTCGATATAACTACCGAGTGCATAATGAGCGAAGAATTCTACCATTTCTATTCATTTGGTCCACATTATTCCTTGACTAGGTCTGTCAATCTACCTCTGCTTCCAACACAAGCACTCAGTTAATAGACGAGAGGGAAATTCTATCTAGCTCAGCTTTTGTTCTAGTTGTGAACCAAATTGAATCCCCTAACACAGCGTCGAGCCTCCATTAGACTAGCAAGTCCATAAGGAACGAAGAATTCTACCATTTCTATCCATTTGGTCCACATTATTTCTTGACTAAATCTGTCAATTTTACCTTTGCTTTCAACACTCGGTTTATAGACAAAACGAGGATCCTATCTAGCTTAGCTTTTGTTCCAGCTTTGATCCAAATTGAATCCTCTAACACAGCTTCGAGACTCGATATATAACTACCGAGTGCATAATGAGCGAAGAATTCTACCATTTCTATTCATTTGGTCCACATTATTCCTTGACTAAATCTGTCAATTTTACCTCTGCTTTCAACACTCGGTTTATAGACAAGACGAGGATCCTATCTAGCTCAGCTTTTGTTTTAGTTGTCAACCAAATTAAATCCCATAACACAGCTTCGAGTCTAGACATAACTACCGAGTGCATAATGAGCGAAAAATTCTACAATTTCTATTCATTTGGTCCACATTATTCCTTGACTAGATCTGTCAATCTATCTTTACTTCCAACACAGTTAATTTACAACAGAAACACTGAGTTTATAGACAAAAGGAGGATCCGATCTAGTTAAGCCTTTATTCTAGATGCGAACCAGATTAAATCCTCTAACATAGCTTCGAGACTCGATATAACTACCGAACCCATAATGAGCAAAGAATTCTACTATTTCTATCCATTTGGTCCACAGTATTTCTTGACTAAATCTGTCAATCTACCTCTGCTTCCAACACAAACACTCAGTTCATAGACAAGAGGGGAAATCCTATCTAGCTCAGCTTTTGTTTCAGCTGCGATCCGAATTGAATCCTCTAACACAGCTTCGAGACTCGATATAACTACCGAGTGCATAATGAGCCAAGAATTCTACCATTTCTATTCATTTGGTCCACATTATTTGTTGATTAAATCTGTCAATCTACCTCTGCTTCCAACACAAACACTCAGTTCATAGACAAGAGGTGAAATCCTATCTAGCTCAGCTTTTGTTTCAGCTTTGATCGAAATTGAATCCTCTAACACAGCTTCGAGACTCGATATAACTACCGAGTGCATAATGAGCGAAGAATTCTACCATTTCTATCCATTCGGTCCACATTATTCCTTGACTAGATCTGTCAATTTATCTTTACTTCCAACACAGTTAATTTACCACAGAAACACTCAGTTTGTAGACAAAAGGAGGATCCGATCTAGCTAAGCCTTTATTCTAGATGCGAACCAAATTAAATCCTCTAACATAGCTTCGAGACTCGATATAACTACCGAACTCATAATGAGCGAAGAATTCTACCATTTCTATCCATTTGGTCCACATTATTCCTTGACTAAATCTGTCAATCTACCTCTGCTTCCAACACAAACACTCAGTTCATAGACAAGAGAGGAAATCCTATCTAGCTCAGCTTTTGTTTCAGCTGCGATCCGAATTGAATCCCCTAACACAGCACCAGCTCCATCTAAGCCTCGACTGGACTACAGAGTCCATAAGGAGCGAAGAATTCTACCATTTCTATACATCTGATGCGCATTATTCCTAGAGCGAACCTGTCAGTCTACCTGCGCTCACGGCACAGCTCACTTGGAACTGGAACTTACCTCGAACGGAAGTGGTCGGTTGGCAAGAAACGAAACCCCTGCTGCTCGAAAGATATCCCACTCTTTTTCCCATGGCGTGTGTCACGCTGTTCGACTTGAGCCCTTTGTGTCGCGCACGATACTCCGCGCCACCGTCTGTTACCGCCGCCATAATACGTCGTTAACTCTCGTCAATGAACTTCCTTATTTAACGGTGCTCGCGTGGCCGCGTTGGATCCTCTGATTCCGTCATACTTGGTCCCAGCCACTCTTTGGAGTTTCTCTCGTTCACGCCTCGTCCTCCCGTCCGCCTGCTTAACATAAATTGATCATTTGCATTAGGCGTATCTTTGCTTGTTCAGCGAACACGCTGGTTACGAATGAGCCTCTCGAGACGAGACTACACTTGATACCGTGCGCGATATCCTGGCTACGGTATAGTCTCTTTCCCATAGTCGAGGGGTGCCACCTAGCGCGGTTGAAATGTTGCATTTATTCCTGGGGTGAGTTTTACCCCCTCGAAACCAGGGAATCTTCGAAACGAGGGAATATTCGAAACGATGAAATGCTCGTCGCGAATTTCGAGCGTGTTCGGAAATTTTTGCGCCCTCTAATTTATATTGTAATTGGAAAATTTATTTGCCACGATGATCCAATCGTCGATATGTTATTTGAACACTAGATTTACGAGACCCGTCAATTTGATAGGTTGCTTCAATTGTACGATATTAACAGATTTATTTAACTTATATTAAGTCTGTTAATATTGCGATTGTTTTCAAATTAAACCCATCGTTTGTTTTTTAAAGAAAATATGTGGTCTTCTTTATCCTAAATCTGACGGGTGTCCGTAGAAATAGGTATACAAAAAAAAAACCGTAAACCTAGTGTTAAAACGGTAAAATCCAGGTATGAGTTTATAATCGTAGTAAAATTAACCCTTCGCACTCTGAATAATGTTCGTCGAAGATGTGGATGGACGTGTTCTCAGTTCCCGAAAATCACTTCTTTTGTATACTTAGTAATTTTAATATATCTTGACTTGATTTCTTCTGCCATTTCCAGAGAAAATTTCGGGAAAACATACATTTCTGAAAAAGTTGTGCTGGAGTAAGTTATTATCCCTTAATCGCTAATAAACTTTAATGTCCCCTGAGAAGGGACAGCAGAGTGCAAAGGGTTAACGATAATAGTTATGAAGAAAAATTTCTCGCTGAAACAATCGTTCCGATATTTTTAGACGCGTGTGCTTAACATTATCGTACCCTAACCTACAACGGTTATGTACACTCGGTATCTATTCCCCGCGTGACCAAAGTGTCAAGGAAAACTTGCTCCCGCCTTTGTGATTCTAGTTAATTTTACCTAATCGTCGTTGCAAACTCACAGCCTTCTTTTGTACGTCATGCACGCGCATTACGACTTATCGCACTGAACAAACAACAGTGTGTATCTACTGCTACGAGTAAAACGGAAATTTAAGCGACCCGATAACCCAATTCTTTTCAAATATTTTTTTTTATGAGGGAACCCCCCCGTTCTCGTTTCAGTCCCCAAATCTGTATATCTCCCAAAGCTACGCGAACGCGCGATGAAATCGGGAATGGGGGAAACGACCTTGAGAGTTGACTGATTCAAAGCACGCTATAAGATCGTCACAGAACCTGTGGCGCTGTAATACATTAAAGGAGAACAGAAGTAGAGAGATAATGTCAATATAAAGAGATCTAAGATAGTAATAAATAAACTTCTCGTATCACTAGAAATTACACGTACTTCCCTTTTACATCAGAATAATAGAGGTTAGGTTAGAAACGATATTTATGTAACAAAGAAACCAGTCAACACTTTCTTTCTTTCTTCCCAACACTTTCGAGAAACTTGTATGTATATATACAAATGCAATATCCCTCAGTGGCGAATAAACACAACCGTTATATAAATTCAATAAAACACGCCATCTACTAACATCAACAGTAAAGGACCTCTTTTTTCCTTGCAAGAGAGTCGCTGCTACTACTAGAGTTGAAATAAATATCTTACCTGCTATATTTCCCTATAGCAAACTCGCACCTAGGGGCAACGTACACGAACTACATCGAAAACCACGCTTATATATGTACACACCGATAGTGCGACCACTTGCGAGAAACGCTCGAGCTCCGATGTCCCTCTAGCGGCGCGTATGCGAAATAACCGCGATAATACGCGTCGTCTTATATCTTTGCGACGCGATGGGAGAACCGCGACACCGAACGCGTTGATACGAATTGCAGCGTGTTTCGCTATACCTCAGGCGGATCTCGGATGCATCGAAACGGCGAATGGATTGGTTTCTAGCGCTTAAAAGGTTAGGGGATTAATACGGGGCGCGTATGGTGGATATCGGCCGGCCGTTGATATACCGGCGCCGATTGAATTCGATAACCCGGACGTTTAATCCAGATTTCAGCCGGCGTCTGATGGGCCGAAATGAACTTTCAGCCGATTGATCCCGGAATTGGTTCGATGAAGAACCCCCGTGCGCGCATTTCCAGCTGTCTGGCCTGCTTTAATATCGCTTATTATCGATCCCCTTTACCGACCGATCGATACGACGGTGATGCTCCGCTGTCCCGCTAGGTGCGCGGCAAAACGTTATTTGTCCGAGGGAACACGCTGGCCGCCGGACAAAGGACACGGTGCAATCGGAACGAGCCGAGTCTAGCGAAGAAGTAGGTCGATATTGTTCGATAAAATCTTTCCTCCATACACAGCTCCGGTTTCAATGGGACTGGCCAGAGTCTTCGCTGGGTTTGCAATTTATTTAGAAGTCCGGTCTCCTCTCCTCGTATATACCTCGCGTCGTTTCGAGGTTAGGTCCGAGCAATGAAATTGGTCAACGATTGCAGCCTTTCGCTAGTATTTCGCCAGTACTTCGTCGGTACTTCGCCAGTACTTTACCGGTACTTCTCGGGTACTTCTCGAGTTGTTTGGATACGTGTTACGAAGTTTTCTTTTATCCTTTTCTCTTTTTCCGTTGTTCCGTAGTTTATTCAGGGCCGTAGGATTTCTGGGTCGCGCTCAGCGGACCAAATTGGTCCCGCGAGTACTCGGGTCGAGGACTTTCGAAGCGGAGGGTGCGAACTCGGTTGAAAGCTAGTCCGTGTAAACACCGCGTGTCTTTATACGCGATCTTCCGATGTCTCAACGACTTCTAATGTCTCGTGACATTAGAGCGCGATGTCGACGGTGCGCTATTCCCGGTTACCGTCGCTCGGACCATTTCGCGTGTGTATATACACGCGGAGTGAAATTGAGCGTGAAAATGGGTATTGCCGAGGTGTCCAGGTGGTGCTCCGGCCAGAGAATCACTTGCACATACTTCTCGAGTACTTGCGACGGGCATTAGTACGCTTTTTTTTACTTCCACGTCCGTTTGCTCGCGCTAGGGTAATTGACCGTTAGATTTTCTTCGCGTTTCCTCGCGGGTTAGCGAGAATCTACTCCGGGATTAAATCGGTGTACAGTCGCGCGAGGAATTTCAAATTCGACTAGCCTAATTTCCTGTCAAATCTCTTACAACTTCCCGAACTCGGACGCTTTTTATCCTTCCGTTCTCTAACCCGTATAAATTTCGTTAAATTGTTAAACCAACGACAAAAGGTGTGGAGGGGATCAGCTGTTTTATTTATCTTTTATTTTCCACGTCCACGCAACCGGGGAAAATAATTCCACGATATAATTTGCATAATCCAAAGCGAAGGAAAAGCGAGGGAGAGAGAGGCTCGTTCGCGAAATGGCGGGAGTTTGAAACAAAGGAAGCTGTTGCTGTCGCGAGACGTATTTTCTCAGGGAGCCGTGACAGAAATTCCCGTGGTATTTTCACGGTAACCCCGGCGTTTTTCGTGGATGGTAACACTCGATGAAATTAAAGCGTTAATTGCAGCGCGGGTCGCGCGGTGGAAATGAAGTGGCAATTACGCGGCATCGGTCAGCGAAATGTTTTCGACACTTTTTAATTTCCTTCTCTCGCTCTTGTACCCCTCCCTTTTTTCTCCTCCTTTTTCTCCTCTTCGTCCTTATCCCTCCGTTACCCCGACTCGGATCTCTCCTCTCGCGGCTAAACGCACGAAGGAAATCGATTCATCGGCCGGAGGGAGAGAAAAAAAGAGAGAAAGAGAGACAAACGGAAGGCAAAGAGCCGGCTGTCGAAAACGAAATACAACCGAGGATCGACGGCCAATTAGGCTGATTTATTATTTTAATTGGGCCGTTTAATTGGCCATCTGATTAGTCGCTAGCCGACGTGATTCGAAAGTAACGGGGAACCAGTTCGAACCTTCTAATCGATACGTCCACACGGTTACACCTACCCAGACAGGCTGCACACGCTTGCGTACTTCCGGTTCCACGCACCCGTCCGCTCTCCTCGTTTGATCGGTCGATTCGATTATTCGCGATTCCGACAGTGACAGCTCCGAGAGGGAGGATTTTATATTGCCATCGCGAAATGGCGGGAGAATCGGTGATTTTGAATTTTAAATCACCACAGCGTATCGACGTACGTGTCTACCACTGGCTGAAATTAAAGATAAATAAAAAAGAAACCGTATTACGAGTGTCATATATGCAGCAACGGTTAGGTACACATGGTTTCACAGGATCAGTGTACCATGTGTTAGCAACGTGAAATATCTTTCACAAAGCATCTCCGGTATTATACTCTCTACTATACATAAACGATAAAAATCCAAACGACTTATCATCGCGATCCACCATTTTGTTTCCAAAAATTGACATTCAATTCCAGAAAATTTCTACAAAATAGTAATAACTTTTTCTCTCTCTCCCATTTCGCGCGATTCGCTAAAGCAAGTGTAACGAACAACAAAAAAAAAAAACAAAAAAAGCAGAAAACTCTCGAGACACCAGCCCGAATAACTGTCTCGTTGCGAGCCGCGGTGCGCGACACTTAAACGGGACCCAGACGTCTCGCGCGGAATACCACTCGTCTCGGTGGCATAGGCGTTTGAACCTTAAAGCGACGACGCGCGTCAAATTAGCTCCGTATCGATATCTGCTACTCGAAATAAAATATGAAATAACGTTAACACGAGTGAAATATACCACCGTCGAATAACACGTCAAAGTGTCTTCGAGTCGCTGCTATTGAGTCTTAATTTAAGTCATCGTGGTCGACAGGGAGCGAATTCGACGGTAAATTATTGGACCGCGGTGGTATGAAAATAGTAGCGACCACTGGAAGGTGAAAGCTGTCGGAGAAACGATCCGCTTGGCCGATAAATCCAGCCGTTTCCCATCGCCGTGATTTACACGAGACCGCCGGAGATGGCCAATATTACGCGCGTATAATAACAACGCGACGCAACAACAACACCATGCCTAACCTCCGTATAATAATACCCGGGCTGAGTGGCGTCCGCACGCGTTGCTGCACTCCCGAGATGCGCGCGCAGCCCACGTCTAGCCCCATATATACTGGCAATCTCGCCCGCAGACGCTCGTGTCGTGTGCACAAGTGCACGCACTCCGGCGCATCCACCACGACGCCGCGTCGCGTGCATGTACACCGGTGTGTGCCTGCGTGTAACTCGCAGGGTCTACGGCGCGTATAATGTAGCCTTCGAACAATGCGAGGAACTAGCGGCCCATTATAACCGGAGGGTATTGTACCGGATGTCTCGAGCCGCGCACCATGTCCCCGACCAAAGCGGCCTGCCGCGCTTCGCACCCACGCACACGACGCGACCACACCGACCAGCCGACTCGCGCATGCGCGTCATAGTCGTTGCCATTCCCTCTGCACGGCTATACCAGCGCCATGTGCGCGCAACATGCTCGCGTCGAACGGCATCCCCGCGCGGAGAGTCTTTCGAATTTTTTCTCCAGGGAAGTAGTTGCTCGATCGCTCGAAAAACTCCGAGTTTGCGTTGAGCTACTGTGTGGACGTGTGCAGAATTTTTTTCCGGTTCGAAATACGGCGAATTTTTGAGATATGAGAGAATATGTGTAGAGATGAGATTCGAAACTGCCGCGAGATGTGGTGTACGTTCGTGATTGGTAGGTTGCTGTTTTAATTGGGGGGCAAGGAGGTATTTTGCTTGTAATCTCCACTCTTCTGTGACACTACCGAGATCGTTATCTTTAGGTTCGGCAATTTATTACGTTAACATAGGCGTAAGATATCTTTAAAACTCTTATACTCGAGTAGTACATTGTAATCTTCGTGTGAAGAATCTGCGTGTCCTTCAGAATTTTTTCTCGAAAAAAGTAGTTGTTCGATCGTTCGAAAAACTCCGAGGTTTTGTTGAACGACTGTGTGGGTGTGTGCAGAATTTTTTTTCGGTTTGATGTACGTCGGATTTTGGTGATATAAGCGATGAGATGCGAAACTCGTGGGAGATGTGCTATGCGTTGTGAACTCGAAGGGCAAAGGGGATGTTTCACTCGTAGTCCTCACTGTTTTATGACACTACTGAGATCGTTATCCTCAGGTTCGGTAACATATTACGTTAACATAGGCGTAAGATATCCGTAAAACTCTTATACTCGAGTAACACATTGCAATCTTCGTGTGGAGAATCTGCGCGTCCTTCAGAATTTTTTCTCCAGAGAACTGTTTACTCGATTGTTCAAAAAACTCCGAGGTTTTGTTAAATAGCTGTATAGGTATATACAGAATTTTTTTTCGGTTTGAAATACGTCGAATTATGGAGATATCAGAGAATATATGTAGCCCCTCCGTAATGATATTTGAAACTGGCGCGAGATGTTTTATGCGTTGCTCATTTGCAGTCCGTTATTTCGATCAGGGGGCAAAGGGTTTATTTTTCTCGTAGTCCCTACTCTTCTATGACACTTCCGAAATCGTTCAAGGACTGATTTTTCTCAATAAGGGAACGAATTCGCTCTACTTCTGTCATCGCGTTAGACTGAGTGAGTTTGGGTTGCTGTGTATTCTGAGCTTCTGTCTAATATTTTAGACAGACGTCGTTAATTAATTCAGGTCATCAATTGCGTGTGCTTTCAAGGTATATGGAAGCTTGATTTAATCTCGGTTCCACTTGGACATCTATGTTAAACGAGTTACCGAGCACGCGGAAAGAAATCGAGGATTACACGCCGTCCTTGAAAGTTTGAGGGTTAAGGGGTAGGAGTTGAGGAGGCTTACGGATTCTTGACCTACTCTGGTCATCTTTCTACGTCTTTTCCGTTGTTGCGTGGTAGATGTGGAGGGGAGATTTTCAGCTGGATTTTTGGGATTACGCTTTTTATTGGCCACGAGTGCCTCGTGGGCCGGTGGATTTGTGGTGTGGGTTTGGTTGGGTTGTACGCTACCGATTTAAACGACCTTTTGCAGGATGATGTAGCGTATAGTGGTAATAACGCGAGTAAAATGCCAGCTACGAGTACTCGATAGTTTTAAAGACGCGGTTGATCAAAAATAGGTCACAAGTCCTTGATCGAAGTCAGCTGTTCGTGATAGTAGCTCTGATATTTCACGCGTGTCATTAGCAACGTGTAATCATCGATAGACGATCCAAACTGGCGAAGATGTTCCAATATGAACTACCATGGTGCGAAGGTTTCGTAAAGTGTCTTCGCGATTTGTTCGAAACACCATAGATATATGAATTGGATACTAGAATAGTGCTAATGATAATAATATAGAAGCAGCGATAGGACACTGAGAATAATACGCTGTCAATAGCGCAGCCGTGACAACGGCGCAATAATATCAGAGTAGCAATAATCGCATAATAGTAGTATACGATAGTGTTACAGATACGAACATAATCACGATACTGACAATAGTAATAACATCAATAGCACAGAATACAATATCGACGTGACACAATATCCTCGCGTAAAACACGCAATTATAACATTACATCAATGAAACTATACAAACTCCATTCTCATAACAAAGCAATACATCAACGAGCACAAAAAGTGACTTAAACTACACACGCGTTGTTACAAAATATAAAATTTGTATTTTACAGCTTCGCATTTTACCACTTTCACGATCACCGACACGCATCCAGCGTATACGATACATGAATGACGATAAAAGTGACCTAAGCCAGAGACGTGTTATTACAAAACGTTAAATATTGATTCTGCCCGGTTGAAATTTCACGATTACCAACGCACGTGAAACGACATAATAACAACGATCATCCAGGAAACACTGTCGAAGGAAGAGAACAGGGAGCGAAGGTTGCAACCCCGTATTAAAACATTCACTTTCCCGCTTTCTCTCCCCTGAACCCACCCTCGAATTACCGCATTAACAAGAAATAAACACAGGCCTGCCGCCCTGTGTGTCCCGGTGTATTTCGGTAATTTTAGGATTCCATTACACGGATAACGAGTTTTGAAAATCGATCGACCGGCCGGTCCGGAAGGCCGGGGGCAATTGCTTATTCAATAGCTGGTCGTTGCGCGGCCATTCAAAGCAATCCCTCGAGTAATTCGCGTTCTCGTAATTCAGACGTGTACACAAGAGCGGCGGGAGGCGCGAGAAACTCGTTAAACTTGGGAGGAAAAAAAAGGAAAAAGAGAAATAAACGCGACGCTGGCGACACCGCGTGCCCCTACTCTTCGCGGTGACGCCCCCTCTGCCGGCGTTCCCGTTTTCTCGCTCGCGCGAGTAGCAATCGGGGTCGGGCCGCGTTTCCAGACACGGAGAAATCGGTGCCGTTTGTTGCCACGGCGAAACAGATGTTCCTCCCGGCGATTTTTCTCCGTGATATCGCGCCGCGTTTAATTTCGCCGAATGCCTTTCCGGGGTTGCGTCTTCCTCGTGAAAAATGCCGCCAGTTTCGTTCCCACTCGACTCCGCTCGGTTCGGCTCGGTTCCGCCAAAACTTACCCCTCCACGCGTGTGATTCTTCTTCACCCTTATTCTCGGCTCGAATCGTTCCCCAAGATCGGAGTTTCATGAAGCTACATCCCGGTTTATGATCCTCGTGTCTGTCACTCGGGGTTAGGTTTGGGTTTCGGTTAGGGTTCTTCTGATTCGGTTTCGAAATATCTTGTTTCTTAAACTGCACGATTTTGGGAATTTGTCTTTTATAGGATTCGTTCGAATTCGTGGAATTAGCGAATTTATTGGTGGTTAACACTTTGCGAACGAGAATCGGAGTTAACGATAGATGTAGTGTATATTAACACTAGGTTTACGGACGTTTTTCAATACGTATCTTTATGGAGACCCGTCAGATTTACGGGTAAAGAACACTACGTATTATCTTAAGAAATAAGACAATGAGTTTAATTTAAAAACAATTACGATATTAACAAATTTAATATAAGTTGATTAAATCTATTAACCCTTAACGAACGAGCG
>NIJG01000013.1:4500958-4537187 GCA_002201625.1 Euglossa dilemma | reverse complement strand
CGATCGCCCTTAATTGTTGCATGTATAAATAAGGCCAAACCTAACAGATTTCCTAAAATATCACGTCATGTCGCGTGTATGGCGGCATTCGATTTTTTTAGAATATTTATAATGTCGCGAGTATGGCGGCATTCGTTCGTTAAGGGTTAATTTGGATTATTCGCTTAGAACTCTATTTCCCTGTAATGTCGTAGCAGAAATCGCGATGTATGGTTTTTGTGGAATCCGTGACCAGGCGTATCGTGCCTAAAAGGTTAGCAAACGTTAGTAGCGAACTTATTTCGAATTTTTCGCATTAAGAGGTGGAATATCGTGGCGTAGAGAGAGATAAGGTCGTCCGGTTCTATACGGAGATATTTCTCTAGCTCGGAGGAGAGTAAGGAACGAAGGTAGGTGTAGGAGCTTCATCTCGGTTCTAAGTAATAGGGGATTGTAGGCTGACAAGGGGACCCTTCCGGGAATGGGTGTGTAACCGAGGCGAAGGAAGGACACCGTGGCAAGGCAGGCGAAACAGGTTAGGGACTATGTCGGGGGAAATTTCGGAAAAGAGACAATTCGGGAAGATTATATTAGGATGACAAATAGAGCGGAAGGTCGGGAATATCTTCCTATTGTTCCGCCGATAAATCTCCGGCTTTATCGCCGCGGTTCTTTCCAAGTCTCTCGAAAAATGGCGCCCGGGACGGGTCCGTTCGTAAAACTTCCGAACGGAGCGGAGTCCGATGGAAATAACGCGTAACGAGAACGCTGGAAGGAGGAAAAAAAGGGCAAATAAAAGGGAAAAACGAAAATGTTCGGTCTGACTCGTAAACTGCCGCGACGACAAACCCATAAAAATGGCCCCGCGCCGTTTGAGAATTCAATTTTCGATTTCCAATAGGCCAAGAATCGTTTCGACGTTGCTTTTTTTTTTTATTCGTTCGTGTGAGAACGAAAAGGGTTGGGAGGGGGCGAGAAGGGAGATCGATGGAACGGCGGAATTATGGAGCAAATCGAATCTGTTTGGATTTGTTATTGTCTGGAGGCGTCCCTGACTCGATCGCGTCGCGACGCGACGCGTGCAGGGCCATGGAATAAAATAAAAAGAGACTCGCGAGAGAAATACGAAAAGCCAGAAGAGGGGAGACAGAGAGACAAAAAAAACCAGAGAAAAAAACCGATAGAGAGAGAGATGAAAGTCGCACGTGCACGCACGAAACGGAAAACGATCTAGAGGGAGAACGAGAAACAAATATAAAAGTGTCATACACGCGTATAAAACTGAGAGAGTGGAAGGGAGAGAGAGAAGAATAGAGAAATAAAAAAGCGGCACAGGCACACACAGGCATAAAAATAAAAAAAAGTTTCACAGGGAGAAAGAGAAAGAGATAAAAAAGCGACCCACACACGTACAAAAGTGAGAGAGAGAGGAGAGAGAGAGAGACTAGCGGAACGTGAATAACGCTGGCGATTTATTTACGAGCCGTTTCACCTTACGTGCGTGATTTTTTTCATTTGCCGTTTATATCATCCCCTCCTCCCCACCCCCTCTCCTCTGCCCCCCTTTCACGGTTATGACCGAACGGGGGACGTTGATTCCTGTGAAATCGATTCGATCTGGGAACGATTCGTAACCTTCCAATTTTGCTTCGAAGCGTCAGGACACGAGGAGAAGATGACAAATGGCCGGTTGGCGAATACACGATCGAATGATTAAGGTTGCTCGTATCGCGAACCCGGTACTCTCACTGGCTACGTTGGATTCGGATGCTCGAATGGCCTGGAATAAGATCGGGGATATCACTGGTTCGAGAAATATGATATCCTACGGCACGACTGACGTACGCTGATAAATATGCAATTTGCGCCGGATTTAATAAGCTTCCGAGGAGAGGCACGCTAATTTACCGTAGATTTCAACTCCATCTATACGAAACGGAGATACGCACGGTGACAAAAGGCGAGGTTATGT
This sequence comes from Euglossa dilemma, assembly GCA_002201625.1. Classification (NCBI taxonomy): domain Eukaryota; kingdom Metazoa; phylum Arthropoda; class Insecta; order Hymenoptera; family Apidae; genus Euglossa; species Euglossa dilemma. The sequence goes on along the minus strand of NIJG01000013.1, from coordinate 4,535,236 downwards.
TTCCCGTTGATTCGTCGAAGGAATTAACCCTTTGCACTACAGAAGCAGTTGTTGTTTAATCAGATTCTATAAAATTAAATTAAATTATCTTTCGCTGTATTCCAATTAACTTTCATTCTGAGAAATTAAAAAACTTCCACCTATATATTGACATTCGTCCTCAAAGGGTTAACCTTTATTTATACCATTTAACAATGATATTCGCATTTCTAATTGTTTCCAATCTTTTTTTCAATATCGTAAACAAACCTTCTGGGAACTTCAGTCGTCTCCAATCGTTGAATAAAATCCTAATTCGAGATGAACGTTCGAAACGTCGTAGCAGCGCGTATGATAATGCAGAGAGAGAGAGAGAGAGAGGTTAGGAAAGATGGCGGGAATGAAAGGTTGGCTGGTAGAAGGGAAGAGTGGTTGGCCCAGGGCCTCTGCACGGCCGAGACGATGCGGTGTTTTCGTCGTTGGTTCTATCGGACGGGAACAATCGCCGGAACTCGTTAAAAGCCCTCGCGTCTGTCAGTCGGCACGACACACGTTAATAATGTACGCTCTTCTGCATAACGACTGCTGCCTCGCTCCTTTCCCTCGCCCCTCTTCCACGGTCCTCCGTCCACGCACTTATAACAGCGCGGAACGGAACGGAACGAAAGGGAACGGGAATGAAACGGAATGGAACGGAACGGGACCAGTCGAACGTTGTCGAATCGTCAGACACGATCCGTATCGCGTTACGAAATAACTCTGCGAGCCCCTGACGTATTTCCCGGCCGCGTTTAACGTATCTATTTTAGCATGGAAATACGCGTCATCGTGCGCCGGCAGTGAAACACGCTTATCACGCAGATAAATAAATGCGAGCGTTAAATTTTACGCTTTACCCTCGGCTTTATTCCCTGCGTCGCGACACGTAATTCCCGCGTTCGATCCGTTTCCGCGGATGCGAAATCTTTCCGGTGGATGGTAACGAACCTTTCGCCCGTCGTTAATACGAAATTTACAGGGATCTACGCGTACAGCTGTATTTCATCCGCCGATACGGGCTATACGCGGCGAAACGAAAGCAACGAAACCGAGAATCTGGAATCCGACGCGTGAAATATAAACGTCCGATGTTTGGGAATATTTTTCGAACCTTTTCCCCTAGATATAGTCACTTCCTTCGAAGGAAACAATTCTCGCGTTAATTTTACATAGTACTATCCTTAAATTACTAGATTATCGTTGGTATTAACCCTTCGCACTCGAGAGACCTTATCGAACTTAAAATTACTCAATAATTCTATGCCTCAATTTTTATACGATTTCTTATTTCCAAAATATCGTCGACTCCGTGACAGAAAATCTTCGAATCGTTATTTATCCGTAACGAAAAAAATTACCGAGTGCAAAAGGTTAAATTAGAATTTGAGAATCACAACTAGAGAGTATCCCACAACTCGAGTTCCGTTGTTATAGAATATTTTATTGCTGCCACTTAAAACGGACACCGTTGAATGCCTAGGCCGTTAATATTCCTTTTGCGTCTATTTACGCGGTAACAAACGCGGAATGACACATTACGAGCGGACTGGCGTTTACGTGCTGTTGGGTCCTGGGTAAATGCAACGTCACCGTCGACACCTGTTTCCGGGTATACCTTTTACCGATCGACGTCGTGCACTCACGTACACGACCGGATGATTCACGTTTAGAGCCTTGTTCCTGACAGATGCCCCGAACGCGCGTGTACGTAAGTACGTACCGGTGGAACGTGGCGGCGTTATGATCGAGGTGAATCGATACCGATCGCGCATTGTTACCGACAGAGTTATGCGGTATCGCGATAAGGTTATCGTGATTCCTGGCTGTTATCGAGTTACGCGGTACAGCCGGACTCTTTGATACGATCTGCCGTGGGATGGACCCTGTAAATCATTTTCCACCGTCGAAAATAACAGCCTGATGGTGTACGGCGAACGCGATTGTGTCGCGATACGTTCTCCCGGCACTTAACCTAGCTTAAGCCGTGATAATAGCGACTTCTTTTATCTCTATATTACGGTAATGCGGAAATTATATCGTACGTATCGGACAGAGTATTCCTGGTAACGCGGCGTGGACTCTGCTACCTTTCTAGTTACTTCGGATTAAATCCCTAGTTACCATAGACCGCAATCGGATAAGATTAGAAGAATTTACAGGACGAAAGAAATTTTTATGCTTCCTACGAACGCGAATTCTTGGAAATCGTCTTCCAGAAAATTTGCGTAAATACACGTGGCAACCTAACCGTTATTTCCCCGGACTAGTAATTTTGAACTAGTGTAATTCCGAATACAGATTCCATCTATCTTCTCTCATCGAATTACCAAGGATATAAACATTTCACACTGTCACAAACGATAACCCGCGAATTACGAAACAATCCTGGTCATCGAAACAAAACAAAACAAAACAAGAAAAGAAAGAAAGTAGGAATTAAAAAAATGTATAGACAATGGCGGTACTCAAGGTGCCCGGTCGGTGCCAGTCCAAAAGTCCCTAGACCAAATGATATCCGCGGAGCCGTAATGAATAGGGGAAAAAAGTGAAAAGGAAAGCATGGTGTCCCCGTGGTTGGAATAATTACGGAACGGGAGCGTAAGAATCGGTGGAAAGCGGCGACGGATAACGAACGGAGAGGGTGTCGGCGTTAATCCGAGAAAAGGGGGGAACGTCAGCGCGTCGAATAATTGCAGTCGATTCTCGATCCGCGAGAGAAAAAAGATCGGACGGAACCGTTGACGCGGAAGTCGTTGCGCGCGTTTCCCACGTAACGAAACCTCGGGGTTTCGTGCGAAGGGTGGGGGGCCGGACGAGGCCCCTGGTTGGTCACGCGTGCGCTCACTTTTAACCACCGAGGGTCCCCGTTAATTAAAGCTTCTTAGGACAGAGTCTGGAGTAGTAGGCGGCCGCGTATGTAATTGTGCATTCCCCTGTTGGCAGGCCTGTTAGGAGAAGGCTTTGTTTCAAGAAGGGACAGCAGGGGGCGCGCATCTCTGCGCACGCCCGCAGACAATGCCCCCCGACCATAATACAACCTCTGTGTTTGTATTTCTCCTCGCTGCCTCGATATCATCTCCCATCTCTTTCTTCTTTTTCTCTTTTCCCGCGATATCGGCGCTGCTATGTTCCCTGTCTTGTACCTACACGTACACGCCGCGTGTCTTTTTCTCCGCGCGTTTTGCTCGGACTTGCCGGGGGCACAGGGCCGTGCAAAACAGGCGGCCACGCTCGCCGATTCTTCTCGTTTATTATTTACTTCCGTTCAGACTTCTCCTTTGATTCGCGAAATGAATCAGTCGTCTAGCCTCGAAGATAATGCCAGAGTATTTTATTGTTCCGTTGAGCGTTAATAAATAATTAAAACACGATACAATTTTTTCCTCGTGGTTTTATGGAGTTTCACGATGACAGAGAGAGGAAACGTGGTAATAATTATTATCGTTCGGCACGATGCCGTTGGAGATATCACACCCCTGTTACTATCTCGCCGATCATTTCGTCACCCCTGTCCCGATCGACCGCAACGCCATCTGCTTAAAGTGATATATGCCGTGGGATAGGGAGCGGAGATTCCCGCAGTCGAACAAGATAACTCTCTCCATTATTACTCCATCGTCGCCCCGATTAATTTCGTTACCCACCGATTCGTGATATTCTCCTCTCTCCAAACAGAAACAAAAAAAAAAGCGAAAAGAGGGGAAGAAAGAACAAAAAGATTGAATTTTTTTTCACAACGTTCGGATAAGGAATTTTTATAAACCACCGAGAATCACGAGCTTGATAAACAACTTGCAAAGTTTGAACCTGGGAGAGATGAGAGCGAAAACTAGAATTTGACCGAAAAGTTTTACGCTTCACGCGACGTAGCTGGGTGTCCTCTTCCAGCAGCGCGATTTCCACTTTGTCTCGGCGAGTTTCTCTCTGTCCCCGGGTTCCATCTAGGCATCTATCTCTCCGCGGTCCTGTCTGCGCGCTCGTTTTCATTTCTTTCCTCCTTTCCGCCATTCTCTTTCTCTCTCTGCCCCCTCTTTGTCCCTCCGTTTCAACGACCATCTTTATCCGTCTGTCGCGCGCCCCGTGTCCCTTTGCCAGCTTCCTTGCCTCCTCTACCAGCGCCGATCCGCGCGCGCGTTTTTCCCTTTCCGCTTTGCGCGCTTTGCGCGCACTTCTGTGGTCCCCGTCCCTGTCTTCCAGCCTGTTTCCCCCGTCCACCGGTCTTTCTGCTTCTCGTTCAATCGGCCCTCCTCACTTTGTACCCCGGCCTGTACCCCTCACCACCGCGAGAATCCTCGTTTTTATTCTTTTTCCTTCTTTCCTCGGTCTCCATTTTGGAAATTAACCCCGCGTGTTGCTCTCCCGATTTTTGCAGGACTGAATCGATTAGTTTGATGTTGCAGTGGGTTGATAGGGAGAGAGGAATAATCGGTGGGAATAAAAATGAAAGGTATGGGGATGCGTATAGGGGAAGGGAATATGGGGTGTCCGGAAATTCGAGGAAGATTCGAGTTTCGCGCCTTTGAGAGGGTTAACGGAGAGAGAGATGGCGTGACAGGTGACAGCTCGGGGTTGTTAACCCCTTCACGCCCGAGAGGGAGCCTCAGTCGCTTATATCCGTTTAATCGGATTCGAAAGATTATTAATTCGTCGTATGAAATTTGAAATTACCCAACGATTTTCAAACTCTTCGAATTTTATTAGCTATTTTATTATTTTCTATTTATTTTCACGTAACGAGAAAAATCGCCGAGCAAGAAGGGTTGAAAAGGACAGGCGGTACAGAAAAGGAGAAACATTGCAATTTACAATTTTTAATTAAAAACCCGTGTTTTTCGTGTGAATTGCGAATTCGTACGATTGCGAGCGTTCCTCGTGGCATGGTTAATTAAATTCTAGGAAAATTAGATTTCACTTGGGCGATTCGTGTTTTATTATTAATTCGGCGGTAATGAGGTGTCGCGCGAGAAATTAGGGGATAATTATACGAGATAAATATTTCGAGCGAATTTTGGACTTAAGGTGGAAGAATTATAACGAAGTTGGAAAGAGATATATGGAAGGTAGCTGTGCTATGATGGAACTGAGTATGGAATACATCGATAAGAGAAGGAAATAAGACTCGTAAGATACAGATGTCCGGATAAGTCGAGGACGAGAGAGGAAGGGTTTAGCCGAAGTCGTAAGCAAGGAAAGAGGATAATTGGCCAAGGCCAGGGTTAAAATGGCCCGCGGGCGTTATCGCGGAGGACTGGTCGTTAATAATATCGGTAATTCGAGCAGTGTCTAGAGGCTCGGGGAGATAACCGAAAGTGGCGCTCGTTTCGAATCAGCACCGCCCCCTTTCGTTCGCAGAAAGCGATCTGCGAGATACGAGAATCACTTAGAGGCCTGGAATTGCGAGTGTGTACTTGAAGCGGGTAAGCCAGGTGGAAGAGAAACGAGGTGTTTCCTGTAATTGGCCGCGGTCGCTATTGCGCTCGTCCTTCTCGCGCGAATTTTGATTTAACGTCCAACTCCGCCCTCTTACCTTTCCCGTTTTTCGTTCCAAAATCCTCGAGACGCTCTTAATCCGAATTTTTTTATTATTATATTTATTACGTCGTTGATTATTCTACTTCGACTAGGTTCCGGAGAAAATTGTAGGAAGGGTTTAGTTCTCAATCCACTTTTGTACAGGACCTTTTTGAAAAGAAAAATTTTGTTACTTTCTTTTATTAATATCGGATCTTTACGACCGTGTTCCGAAAAAATATTTATAAACAATCCAATGTTTGCGAGATATACAACGATATAGACCATCGACTAGATTAATCAAATGATTATATCGGTGAAAATATTAAGAATTAATTTGAAACCCAATAGGTATTCAAAAATGATGTGTATTTTTTCGAACCAGCCGTATTCCACGTCTCTAAATTTAAAAACCATCTGAACTCTTCGAGGAATCTCGAATGATCGAGCACTCGACCAAATAATTGCTCTCGATTGTCCATAAAACTTCCAAGGAAGACCTCGAGGTCTATTCTCGGAACGCGTACTATTCCTCGGACTCGTCGTCATCCGCCATTGTTATTCCACTGAAACTCGTATCTTCGCCAACCTTTCTCCTTCTCCCATATTTTACATCGCGATATATAAATGTATCCGAAAAGGAATTTATCACCGTTTCTTTTTCTTTTTTCCTTGTTTTATTTATTTTTTTCTTTTTTTTTTGCCATAGCGCGTAAATTTCTTTGGGCAATTTTTATCGGACGCGAGGGTGGTCAGGCTCGCAAATAACCCGACACTCCCTGGCGCCTCGAGGATCGCGATTCACCACGATTGGAGGGAAGATAGCGAGGCATATTTGTCTCTTCCACCGTATCGATGTTTATCGAGTAGGTATTTGCCCGTCCTATCGTTTCCCCTATCGTCGGCTCTTTGTCTCCTACGGTGAACGCACCCCCTTCGCGTCGTCTCATTAAATCCACCCTATCTGCAGTCTAATTTTTCCTCACAGACTCGCAACACATGTTTACCTATCCTCGATTTTCCCTTTGAACGTTTCGTTCCGCCGAAAAAGACCGGTAACCAGTTAGCAAACAGCGCCACCATCAGCTGTTAACAGTTAATTCGTCGCGTCGATTGCAGCGAATGATTCGATGAAAATTTCTTTTTCCGGAATCGAAATATTCTCTTGGTAAAATTTGTCGATCTCCGTTTCAAAAGATACTAGAAAATTACCAAGGATGAAAATTTTATTTACGTAAAATTTGTGGAACACCCGCTTCAAAAGTTACTAGAAAATTACCAAGGATGAAAATTTTCTCTTGGTGAAATTTATCGAACCCCCGTTTCAAAAGTTACTAGAAAATTACCAAGGATGGAAATAAGAAATTTTCTTTCTACGAATAATAATTACGTCGCGAATAAATAATATCCTTTTCGCGTGTTTATTCGCGTTTTAGAAACAATTACTCCCACTTCTCGCCACGAAATAATAACAAAAAGATACGCGACCACTCGGAAATGAACCAATCTCGAGAAATTAGCAATCGGTTAACCGGAAGACGATTGAAACTCTTTGGATGGAAACTCGGAAAGACGGGAATCGCCGAGATGAAAATAAGGAATTTTCTTTCTACGAATAATAATTACGACATAAATGAATAATGTCGTTCTCTCGCGTTTGTTCGCGTTTTAGAAACAATTACTCCCACTTCTCGCCACGAAATAATAATAAAAAAATACGCTACCAACCCAAAACGAAGCAATCTCGAGAAATTAGCAATCGGTTAACCGGAAGACGATTGAAACTCGGAAAGACGGGGATCCCCGAGATGAAAATATGGAATTTTCTTTTTACTAATAATAATTACGACATAAATGAATAATGTCGCTCTCTCGCATTTATTCGCGGTTTTAGAAACAATTACTCCCACTTCTCGCCACTAAATAATAACAAAAAAATACGCTATCAACCCGAAACGAAGCGATCTCGAGAAATTAGCAATCGGTTAACCGGAAAACGATTGAAACTCTTTGGATGGAAGTTGGGAAAGACGGGGCAACCCGATCTCGGTGAGAATCAGCACCGGTTGCTAACGCGTTCCCGCACGTTCCACCCCCGATCTTCGCATTCAGCCCATGTGCAGACGGCCGCTTGTAACTTACCCCGTGTCCCGTCTTACGCCCGGGATAACGATAGGAATTCTTATTCCCATCCGCCGTTGGATCGCTATCGCTGTAGGAAATTTACCGGTCCCCCGTCGCGTACCCTTCGTGACTAAGCCTAAGTTCGGTGTGAACGCGCCCTCAGGATTGCTCTTATCGGCACCGGTGCGCCGTCGCGGCGCTCGTTTTCCACCCCTTTGGCTTATCTCGACCCTCTTTAACCGGCGATTCGCTCCCTTTCCCCGGCTGGAAACAATACCACCCTCGGCCACCCGGCCTAAAAAGGTATCAAAGTTTTTAGCGTCGGCGAAACCCACGCGGAGGCCTCGGCTGACAGGGGATGGATACGCGAACCAGAGGGTGGTTGCGGGGTTGCATGGAACTAAAAGAGAGAAAAAGAGAGGTATAAAGAGAGGGAGAGAGATAGAAGCGGAAGGGTTCGAGAAAGAAACGAACCCTTTTGCTCAGGGTTGGCGGGGGTCGGTGAAAGCCTGTTAGATCGCGACACGTAGGTGGAAGGATGGTCACGTGGTACTTGGATGGTTAAATGTCAGCCCCATCGGCAGTTCGAGAACTACTTGCCTCGGTTCGCGAGGGAAGGCCGGAGGAGTCGTTGCTATTCTCCGGTTCCTCCAGTTCTTCTCTCTGCTTCTTCTCTTTTTTCCACGGGGAAGTGAGCTTTGGCGCCTCTTCGGATGGCACACACCCCTCTCTCTTGCTTGGTCTTTTAGCCGAGCTACGGCTTTGTGGCCGGTGTTGTCTCGTTTCCTGGCTTCTTCGCTTCCGCGTGTATATGTGTGTGTGTTTTTTTTTCTCCTCTTTGTCCTTTTCCGCCGATCTTCCTTCTCTCCGATGTTTTTAGGATCACAGAGGGTTGTGTTTCGTCGGCACAGTTGAGATTACCCGTCGGTGCACGCGGAAATCCGTTTGTGCGTCTTTCTTTCTGCCGCTGTTGCCCGAATTAACGTTAATTCCCGACTGGAACGGAACCGAGAGTAGATTATGTCGATTAATTAGAGTTTCGTAGATTAAACGACGCGGATTGGAAAAGCTCGTGGACGAATATGGATCCGCAGGTTCACCGTCTGAACAGTACGGATTAGAGAAGTTCGTAGACTCGGTAGACTGACAAGTATAGATTAGGAAGTTCATAGATGGAGCAATACAGATTAGAGAACTCCATAGACGGGCAAATATGGATCGGGAAGTTCATGGATCGAGTAATACGGATTAGGGGACTCCATAAACTGAACAGCGTAGACCGAGCAACTTTATAGACTAGCAAATATGGATCGGGAAGTTCATCGACTGAGTAATATCAACCTGGACTGAGCAATGCGGACTATGGAGGACTCCGTTGTCCGAGAAATACCTGTAAATTCGAGTAGTTCGCCAACTCGAGGACCTGTGCAGACACTGTTCAGACATAGACAGCTAGATCTCGCGATTTAACTCGTCCGAACCATATACCATCATTTATATTCGATATTATAGTAAAACTTATGATATTTCATTAAAATAGAGTTACAATAACGTATACTCTTTTATTTTCACTATATCGTATCAATTAACCCTTTGCACTCGACGATTTTTTCGCTACGAGAAAGCAGAAATTTCCAAATTTTCTGCTATAAAACTGACGTCATTTTTTTCAGTGACAAAGAATCGTATAATAATTGATGCGTAAAATTATTATATTTCGATATCTTGCATATTGTTATATTATCTTAAATTTAATATATTAATTAATATGGGTTTTCGAAATTTTATGGCGACTGACAGTCACCTCTCGAGTGCAAAGGGTTAATATCAATTGCATGCACTGTAGTTAGGTACTTATACATTACAGGCCCGTAGTTCTAGCGTTAAACACGTTTTACTCGAAATTACTTTTTGAAATTAGCGTCGCTACTTATTGCACTCGATATAGCAGCGGAAGAAGAATTTGTTAACCCGTTCCCGTACCTTAACGTGTCTGACTTGTGATGATAGATATGATTATCACGAGCCAGGCTCGCAGAATGATTTTTTACCAGTTACGATCTTTAACCCTTTGCGGACGGGACGGTTCGAAGTCAACCGTACCGTGGTGCCGAGCTCCTGTTGCGATAATCATTTAAAATTGTCAGCGCATTTTTCTGCTTAAACGCGGTTTTCGTTCATAGCACTTCAAATCAAATTCTGGATATATTATATGCACATGCACAGATTTTCATAGATTTTTTTCTCGGCTCTATCAGTAGTTTTCACGGAACGCATATTTGAGTTTCTCAGCCGTAGCCACGCATTTACGTGGGACACATATATGCGTTTCTCGACTCTATCAGTTGTTTTCGCGGAACACACATATGAGTTCTTCGGCCAATTTGATGATTTACGCAGAACGCATATATGCGACGGTAGTCCGCAAAGGGGTAAGGTATTTATAATATCTATGAAAGTAAAAGAATTCGAGTTTATTTCTATGAAATACTTTACAAGTATTTACAACTGTTCTCAAGCATCAGTCTGGTCTGATTTGTTCATCTCTTGGGCCCGATTTTCGTCGAGTTAAATGATATTTATAATAGCTATGAAAGTAAAAGAATTCGAGTTTATTTCTATGAAATACTTTACAGGTATTTACAACTGTTCTCAAGCATCAGTCTGGTCTGATTTGTTCATCTCTTGGGCCCGATTTTCGTTGAGTTAAATGACACGGGAATGGGTTAAGACAGCGAGAAAGAAAAATAAGTCGATTGTTCGATGGTAAGATACTAGGTCTGTGTCCTGTTTTAAAAATCCCATGGAAATTGGCATTGCCGGTGTATCGGGCTGGCAGGGCCGTGCAATTTAACCGTCTATCCCCATCCAAATGAAGACGCGAAACGTGAACCGGGAGGAGTTCGCGGGGCGAAAGAAAAATGGCGAAGGATCGAGACGTTAGCTCCGGGAAAGCTCCGGGTATCCCCTCGGTATCGCGATTCATTTCCTCCGCGGCGAGATGGAAAAATTTACGAGTAACCCCGGTTTAGTCGTAACTCGCGATCGGTATTGCGTGGGCGGGCAGCAGCCGTTGAAATTAAAAGCGAACAATCGCCGTTGCGAGGAGGGAAATTGAGTTACCGTGAGCGGCCGGATTGCCCCGACGTGTCGTTCCAATGGAATTAAACGCCAATAATGCGCCACGCGTTTAATTCCCCGTAATGCCCGGCTAACTTGCAGGTTATTGGGTTGGTGCACGTGAAACGTCGTTCTTCTGAAGTTCGCAATTACCGCGCGGATATCGGCACTCTCGAATCGCGTCTGCCGGTCGATCGGATAGCGCGTCTGAATTTTCAGCTGAAATTCCTCCAACTTTCGCGTAGAAATTTTGTTTAAAGGAACGTGTTCAGTGGTGGGAGGTGTGTTGAGTTAAAATTGGAATTGTGTAATGATTTGAGAAATCTTTCTTTTGTTTTAAAGAGGGTATTTCAGTTATTGGGAAAAGTATGGAAGAATTTGGATTGGTAATATTCATAGATTTTTTAGGGTTTTCTGGAATTTCGGAATTTCCAGAAGAAGATTATTTTTCTTTTGATGGTTTGGGATACGATTCTTCTGAATTTTCAGCTGAAATTCCTCCAACTTTCGCGTAGAAATTTTGTTTAAAGGAACGCGTTCAGTGGTGGGAGGTGTGTTGAGATGAAATCGGAATTATAGCATGATTTGAGAAATCTTTCTTTTGTGTTAAAGATCTTAGAATTTTCGATCCCGAGATTTTTGAGCTATTGGAGAAATTGGAAGAGATTGGATTGTTAAGTCTGTCGGTCGATCTGATGACGCGTCTGAATTTTTAGCTGAAATTCCTCGAACTTTCACGTTGAAATTTTGTTTCAAGGGACGCTTTCAATAGTGGGAGGTGTGTTGAGATAAAATCGGAATTGTGGAATGATTTGAGAAATGTTTCTTTCATTTTAAAGATGTTATAATTTTGGGTCCCGAAATTTTTGAGTTATTGGGAAAAGTGGAAGAGTTTGGATTGTTAATATTCGTAGATTTTGAGAGTTTTCTAGGATTTCGGAATTTCCACGAGAAGATATTTTTCTTTTGACGGTTTGAGTCGCAATTCTGTAGATAGTTTCATAAGGATTGAGAGGGACAGGTGAATATATTGGACTGCAGTTTTGGAACGTCAGATTTAATTCATGGTCTCTTGATCCGATCCTATATCTACCATTAAACAAACACAGAAACGGGAAATATACGTGGCAGGGAAAAACCAACCGCAAATAGAAAATCAGAGGAAAAAACGTTTTATAGCTATATTTGAAATATCTGACTCTCGAGCTGTGGTCTCTTCGATTAATTCTGTGTCCACTATCAAATGGGCACGGAAACGGAAAAAGGTACTTTTAACCGTTCTGAAATACATCGCCGTGATCCCTTAACAATCTTGAACTGAATAAAAACAGGAAAAAATTTGAACCGATTCAAAATATTATATACAGAGTATGATCCCTTGGTCCTAATGTTATATCCATCAGGTATTCTCAGCAGCAAGAAGGAATGTTTTATACTATTCTGAAACATCAAATTCAAAGTATATCATCGAATAGATATAGAAATCAAAAAGGAATGTTTGATACTATTCTAAAAAAGCAAAAACAAAGTATATCATCGAATAGATATAGAAATGAAAAAGGAATGTTTCATACTACGAGGTCGTCCCATAAATTCGTTCCGGTTTTTACTTTTACCATTTACAATTATATGTCGAATAAACCTTTAAATATTAAAAAAAAATTTAGTCACCCTTTTGTTCTACGACTTCTTCCTATTTCGTTGACAAAGACGTTAATCATCGATATAGTTTATAAAATGTGACGAGGAATGCAAATATCACCGCGAACGAACTTATGGAACAACCTAATACTATAAAACATCAGATCCTCTACCTAATCCTATTTGATCTACCATGAAATGGACAACTCAGAAAAGAAAAGAAAAGTATTTTACCTCATTCGGAAACGTGGGATCCGTTGATCCAATTCTCGGTGCAGCATCGAACAGATGCAGAAGCAGAGTATACGGAAAAACAGAACAAATATCTCTGGCCATTCCGCGGCATCGGATTAAAGGGAAGAAAGTCTGGAAGATACCTGGCGTTAGCCGAGAGAGTCGCTTTGTTCTATTCCTCGAGGGTCGATGGCTGAGGCTCCGGCTAATGAAAGCTACATTTCCACGGGAAGCGTTCGGATTAGCCGGATTTCTCGGACAAAAGCCTGGTGTGACGCCTTAACGCTGTTATCGTTGCGCGTCGGCAGACCAGCTGGAAAGAAGGCGTCCATGCAGATTCGCATCTGAGATGCGGAGGATCGCGCCGGCCGTGAAGAGACCTCTTACCAATTGCGAGTTTCCATACCGCGTGTAATCCAACGGCCGACACGCTGGAAAATATTCATCGAGCCAGACCGGAAACTTCCGACGTTGTTGCTCCTTATCGCGGGGAACGCCGGCGACGATTAAAAATGCAAAAGGTGGGATGGTCTTGCCTCGACGACTCGCGTTAACCCTTTGGCTATCGCCGAGTTACCAGTTCGCTGCAGGTGTAGCCAGGGTACAATTGAATCGCGATATTCCGTCGAGATGCTCCTTGGATACGGTGCTACGACCTTGTTTTCAAGCTAGTGCAATAACGAATTCGAAAAATCTTCTTCGCCGATTCTGCGCGGAGAATTGCGAAATAATGGAAAAATATTGGTTAATCTAAGATTTATCAGAAATATTTGCGTTATATGTCTGGGAACTGTGAAAATATTCGTGAAACGTTTAACCCTTTGGACTCGACGATTTTTTCGTAACAGAAGAATAGGAATTTAAAGATTTTCTACCACAAAGACAATGATATTTCTTAGAAAAGTAAATAGAAAATCGTATAATGATTAACGCATGGAATTATTTAATTCCAATGCATCGCACACTATTACATTATCTTAAATTTGGTATATCAGTTAATATCGGTTTCTAAATATTATTAAATGGTGACAGATGGTCACCTCTCGAGTGCAAAGGGTTAATATTTAAATAATTAGTATAATATTACGTAAGATGACTCTGACTTTTTTAAATAGGAGTCCCACACGCGATGATTTGGTGTCATTAGTAGCTAAGGTATCCTCGGTATTGCTGTTTTGCTGTAAGGAACGATAAGAAAATGAATGGATACGTTTCGTCGTGAGTCTGATAAGGCTCCGTAAGGCCCTGCCTTATAAATCGGCAGATTTACGAAAATTTTTTGTAAATCTTTTTTCAGAAAAATCGGATTATTCGAGAAAATCTTCGAACCTTCTTTGACTCGGAATTTATCTTACGGTGGGAATAAAAACGGTGCAGTAGAAACCATTTTTGCATAAAGAAACGTTCTGAAATACATACAATCTAAAAATTAATCGGTCTAGAATGTTTTTCATGTGGGTTCCAATCCAAGTTGAAAGACGGTGATAAAGCTGAACGCGTACAGTTTGTACAATTGCACTCGGCATACAACGAGGTCTTGACGATTTAATTCGGAAAGGTAGAGAGCGAATGTACAGGAGATAGACGTTGTTCGTGTATCCTTCGTTCCATTCGATTGTACCGATTCTAACTCGATCAGGACAAACCCGGCGCAACGACGTTGGCCGGCAGATTAATCTCGTTTCTCGAGGTCCTTCGAGTTTCCTTTGTAATTCCACTTGGCCGAGCCGTTCTAGAGAAATAATTTACTCTCTCTATCTCTCTCCTCTCTTCCCAAGGTGTAACGATTCGGGTTTAGATTAGGTTTACTGCGTTATCATCGAAACCGCGGACGCTTTATCTGAAAACGAATGGTTCTTCGTCATTCGTCGCGAAAATCGCAACGAAATACCGGAATAATCCATTGCGAAGAATTCTCCAAACACATAGCTCCGTAAAATAAATGCAGAGCGTTTAAAGGTCTCTCTAATCACCAGTTACGTAAAGGAACGAAGAGAAGAAAAGAGCCTGGGACGGAGTTATGTTTGGGTTAAACTTCGGTTAGGTCTACTGCGTTATCATCGAAATCGCCGACGCTTTATCTGAAAACGAACGGTTGCTCGTCATTCGTCGCAAAAATCGCAATGAAGAACTGGAATAATCCATCGCGAAGGTTTCTCCAAAAAATATAGCTCCGTAAGATGAGCACCGAGCGTTTAAAGGTCTCTTTAATCACCAACCACGCAGAGGAATGGAAAAAGGGAAGAGCTTGGGACTGAGTTACGTTTGGATTAGGTTTCGGTTAGGTTTCGGTTAAAACTACTGCGTTATCATCGAAATCGCGGTCGCTTTATCTGAAAACGAATGGTTCTTCGTCATTCGTCGCAAAAATCGCAACGAAGAACTGGAATAATCCATCGCGAAGGTTTCTCCAAAAAATGTAGCTCCGTAAGATGAACACCGAGCGTTTAAAGGTCTCTCTAATCACCAACCACGCAGAGGAATGGAAAAAGGGAAGAGTTTGGGACTGAGTTACGTTTGGATTAGGTTTCGGTTAAAGCTACTGCGTTATCATCGAAATCGCGGTCGCTTTATCTGAAAACGAATGGTTCTTCGTCATTCGTCGCAAAAATCGCAACGAAGAACTGGAATAATCCATCGCGAATGTTTCTCCAAAAAATGTAGCTCCGTAAGATGAACACCGAGCGTTTAAAGGTCTCTCTAATCACCAACCACGCAGAGGAATGGAAAGAGGAAGAGGTTGGGAACGACTGAGAGCCATCGAAGGAGCCTAGATGGCGCTCGAGGCAGCCAAACCTAACCAAACCCCGGCTGCGGAGGATTCTCCTTTATTTAACGAGGCGACGTCCTCGAACTGGTATTTCCTTGCGAAATTCTCTTTTCTTCGCGTCCTCTGTTTAATGCAATTCCCAGCGACCTTATCTGCTCGGACACTTGCTCGGCCAGGAGGAGGACAGCGGTTCCCGCGGGGAAAAGGTCTCACGGGTTCCCCCGGGGCAATAAATTGGCGCTGCTCGAATCAACTTTTGAATTACGACTCGAGAGAGATGTAGAGAGAGAGAGAGAGAGAGAGCTCGTTACGAGGGCCGGCGAAAATCCTGTTAGCCGCGTTGCAACCGTAATGAACTCGTCCACCGGCGAAAAGGAACGTTGCCGCGGACGGAAGTTGGCCTTTCGCATTCGATTTACCACGGACGACGGAGCCGCGTCCAGGGAAACGTCTCGGGGCTGGTAATTAAAAACCGGTGATGTAACGGACCAGCGAGACGTTACGTGAGGTTTCTCGATCGACTCCTCGATTAACTCCTTCGAAGCACGGTGATTCAGCTGGATAGTCCGCCGTTCCAACCGAACACTTTCTTTGGTCTTTCAAAGCTTCGCTGTTAGATCCTTGGTTACCTTCGAGAACGTTGGTTCTACTTGCTTCTCGTGTGTTCAATTTGTGTTTCGTTTCTCTAGGAATCTTCGCTGTTAAAATATCGACGTGTTGGTACAATAGGTTACGTTTCATTGTCAGTTGTCCGTGTTAGTGCCTTGGACCTGTTCTTATCGCTTTGTTCTACTTTGTTTTCGCGTGTCCAATTTACTTCCTCGGTTGGGTAACGCTGTATGATTCAAGTTATGGATATTTGTAAGTTTGTTAGCTCAGGAATATCTACTTCGTTACTGTCGGTTCTACCTGCTTTTCGTGGGTTCAATTGGTATTCCGTTTCTCGAGGAATCTTTGCTGTTAGGTTTTTATGCCGAGACCGTGTCTTTTGTCAGTTATCCGTGTTTTAGTGCCTTGGTTCTGTTCTTATCACTTTGTTCTACTTGGTTTTCGCGTGTCCAATTTACTTCGTCAATTGAATAATTCTGTATGATCCAAGTTATGTATGTTTGTAATTTTGTTAGCTCAGGAACACGTTTAATTTCTTACTGTTAGTTCTACTTGCTTCTCGAGCGTCCAATTTATATTTCGGTGCTCGAGGAATCTTCGCGGTTAAGTTCATCGACGTGGTGGTACAATAAGTTATGTCTCATTGTTCGTGTTAGTGCCTTGAACCTGTTCTTATCACTCTGTTCTACTTAGTTTTCGCGTGTTCAATTTACTTCTATAATGCTGCAATGTAATGATCCAAGTTAAGGATGTTTATAGTTTTGTTGGCTCAGGAAGACTTATTTGATTATTGTCAGTTAGAGTCAAGATCCTTAAACCAACTTCCCATTTCTGAATAGTAGAGAGTGTCGTTGTGAAAATGGTCAGAGGGTGATGATAATATGGAGGAACCACAATGGTTAGTGACATTCGTGAGATCTTTTTTAATAGATACTACATGACATCCATTAACGCACATACATACTAACAGCATAGGTTGTGTCATCGTTCTTATTTGACGCTGGCGAATAATACCCTGAATGCCAGTTTACATCGGCGTTTTGTACCTCTCGTCATCATTCTATCCCATTCGGTGCCCGTGTACACCCTATTCATTACCTGGCCATATGCTGCTATATAATCCACCTAATAGATGCGACGCTATTAGCCAGTAGTGGAAATTGATGGGTCCTGTCTCCACGATTGTATCGGCACAGCTAGAGATCTATTTCGCTATTACCATTCATCCGTATTCCTCGAACCAGTCAACTTCTCGTCTCTGCGTGATTCAACCAATCGTTGCGAAACGTAAAACATCGAGAGTTCCTACTTTAACACGCGTCACTTCGAGTCAACCTGTGCACCGATGCTTCGACTACGTCATGCTACCACTTGCGAAGGGAAGAGAACACCTGACCCAAGGGAGACCTGACCTTTGACCCTACTACCCAAAAGCGAAGAATCCACCGTGGAAACACGCAAACACGAGTGGATTGACAGCTCGAAACATGGTCAAAGGAAGACGCGGCTGTGAGAGCATCGTCTCCGACGTCATCGAGCCAAGGAGAAACGAGAGTGCGCAACCGGGAGAGAGCCTGTCTCTCTCACCGGCGAATACATTATCGATACCGCAGATATATGGGCCGATTTCGTATCGGCCGTTGCTCGAACGATCCGATAAGTTTCGCAGTTGAATCTGCGAAGTTAAGCGGATTGGGAGAGCCGGGAAAGGATTGGCCGCCACACGCCCCTAACTTTCGGGCCCGTCGAGCTCAATCTGTAATCCGATATCGATTGAATTCCCCTTCGATTTTTCCTTTTTTTTTTCTCCTCCCTCCTTTCTCTTTTCCGCCCTTTTCACCTCTCTTTCCACCCGCTCTTTTTTTCCGCCTATTTTTCTTTCTTCGTCCCCACCACCGGTCTCCTCTCTTTTTTTCCACGTTTTTGCAGGTTCGACAGCGCAGTTGAACGACCCTCCAGCCTCTGTCGAGCGACATCGAACGTCGAACGCGAAACGAATCTCGTTTCGTCTCGTTGCGACAGCTGCTTCCTTGCCTCGGAATCGAATCGATCCTGCGGGATAAGCGTATGAGGGTGAATTAATTGATATCGGGTCAGAAGAGTGAGAATCGACGGCTAGGGGCCAGGGATTTTAGCGATAGAAGCAGTTTAATGGGATTAATGGCGGGGCCGCCACCTGATCGACATGACCGTGGAAAATGATGGATTTTTGCGGACTTCCCCGAGGGGTGAATCCACCCCGCATCGCGTTTTTAATCCTGTTCCCCCGTCCTCTCTCTCTCCCCATGGTATCGTGTAATTAAACGAATCGCTTAAAAATTTCTCGCCTGCGAGCAGTGACCGGAGAAAATCTGTAACTCAGCTCCACTTTTTTCTCTCCCTTTTTTCATTCTCGAAATCGAGTTACACGATGCATGACATTTTGTTGCAAATTTTTCCACTTCATCGTATATAACACGATGAATAATCCGTATGCAATCCATTGAATAATAATTTAAACAAGTATAAAAACGCATAGTTCCCCACCGAAGAGTGACAAATATGGAGTTCAGTTAGAACGGTTTCAGTGTATGGAAAAAATTCCGTGGGAAAGGTTATGCGAATCGCGCGAGGATAACCTCGAATGATACAAAAGACTGGAAGGAGCCTCGCTCGTTGTAAAAATCGTCGCAGGAATCTCTTTACGGGAGTCTGCGAGTAATTAAGGAAGTATGAAAACCGTTTTTGCACGGTGAGATATTTCGCCGAGTAATTAACGGGCCCGGGACGATTAAACAGGCGGTTGAAGATAAATTTCGAACGATCGAGAGGCGTAGGACTGCAATTAATCGGTCTTTAATCGTTAAGAACGTCGCGCGAGTGTATTTTACGCTGGAAACGCGGCCTTGTAATTAACGGGGAAAAAAGATTTCCCGCGAGAACGCGCCTTAAGCCTCCCTATGATACGACATTCGCGATTTGCAAAACGAGAATCGTCGCGGTCGTAAAGTGTCGTTTGCGAAACTTGGTAACGTTTTCTCGTTGTTGGAAACCGGACGTAAATCTGGACACGTTCGATCGACGTAACTCGCGGACAATTGTAAGGAGTCGCAATTAAATCAGGCGAGATACGATCGTTAAAGAAAAAAGAAGACAGAAAACATTAATTAAATTCTCCTCGAGCTTCTTCTTCCTTTTTTTTTTTTATAGAAACTCTCGGGTATTTTAGAACGGCTCACCTTGAGTCGCGTTACGTAATCCTTCGGGCGCGTTTGCAACCGGGCCGGCGCCTCGTTAAACGAATTTATTCGGGTCGCGGTTATTATGCAACTCGCGCGGATGCATTTAAATAATAGCAGTTACCTTTTAGAAAGTGTCCCCGCGAACGTTTATGCAACGAGAGAAGCACAGGAATGTCGCCGAGGACCCCTCCTTGTGCTTTTACGAGCAATGGCGACGGCGACGGTGGCGGCCTCTGTTTGCGCCGCGGCGCCGATCCTCTCGAGCTGAAAGTGAAATCTTAATTCTTCTCGCGGCGAGTCCGCGTGGAAAAATGCCATTCCCGATAAAAGGATTCCGCAGTTCGTCCGTTGTTTATCGTCCATGAAAACGCGCCGGTGGGTTACGCGAATGGAGGTTATGTTCGCAGACGATGGATTCGGCAAGTTGGCGAGATTCATCTTCTGCCGGTTCTTTCTTGTTCCCGCGACACCTCGGGACTGTAATGGCTCCCATTTCCGCCTCGTATATTCGTTAGAAGTTCTCGACTCGTA
The DNA here is from genome assembly GCA_002201625.1 of Euglossa dilemma. NCBI lineage: Eukaryota > Metazoa > Arthropoda > Insecta > Hymenoptera > Apidae > Euglossa > Euglossa dilemma. Next base: position 4,515,457 of record NIJG01000013.1, on the reverse strand, counting down.
TTAGGCTATAGTTCTTTTCAATGGCTACCTTTGAAACACCCTGTATATCTAATACTACTTCAGAGTATCGTAAAGTATTTCGCAATTAGCGCGATTATTTTCTTTCATTAATCGCGATTTTTTTCCTCTCGCGAATGGTGCAATATACGATTTGGTCTCTTGCCAAAGGAATAAGTAAAAAAAATGGAGTTTCTTTAAAAATTCCCTCGTATTTATCGATTAATTTAGAAAAATAGAGAAACGAAAGTTTATCGGGGTTTACGAGGAAAAATCCAAGAAGTTGTTTTCACAAGAAACGTTTCGGTATTAAAGCTAAAAAGATTCGAAAAATGGATCGTATATATGGTGAAAAATCAGTAACAGTTAATAGTCATTATCACCGGCAAGTAAACGTAAATAAAGAACCGATTATCTTGGGAAAAATAAGCGCGAACATCGATCGATTAATCACCGAACACCAATTATCAATAATTATCAACAACGACTGCACGATCCTTCTATTCCGAGCTTATCAAACAAGCATTTCGCATCAATAATACCGACGGAAGATTAATGTTTCACGCTCGAGCGACGAGGCTGATTGATCACGTTTATCTACGCATTCGATGATTCCTCCTTCGTGACGGATAATCGAATTATCCGTGTCGTAATCGGTACGCACGATGTCGTTCCATTTTCAACGACACTTACACCGAGTCGTGACAAAAGAAACGCTTCGATTAGGCTCTCGTTACTCGAACCCCAGTTTTCACGACTGCCATTGTTGTTGTTCGATGACAATACGATCACCGAAATCGCAGCGCCACCATTCCGCGTGGCGTTTTGCCGCGTTTTCCTTTCGGTCGATCTGTTGTACCATTCGCGAGTAAATCATTCTTTTTTTGTCCCTTTTACACCCACGAACAAATTATTCCACCACTGCATTTATTTACCACTCCTTTAACGCATTCTCACTTATCTTCGCGTTTCTTTTATTACTCGTTCTTAATTGCTATCGTCAATGACCACGATGCGAACAATTTAACTTATGTTTAACACTCGTTCGCTTTAACCCTTGGTACTCGATGATTTTTTGATATAAAACTGACATTATTTTCTGGAATGATAAATAAAGAATCGTATAATAATTAACACGTAAAATTATTTCATTTAAATTTCGTATATTAATTAATTAATCTTCAAAATATTGTGGTGACTGACAATCACCTCTGGAGTGCGAAGTGTTTTTGATATTTCCGAGTAATCTCATTGCGTTATATTAATTTAAAAGCAGTAGTATCCAGTATAATTAGTTTTATCCACGAATCGATGCATAACTGTTTCAATTATTATTTTATTCGTCATTCGGACACTGAAAATTCTTGCTCCTCGCTTTATTAACGAATGCGCGATTCACGCGAGATTTCCGTCATTGGTTGAACACGCGATATCGTGGAAATAGCCTGGAGTTTGTTTCCTCTGGTTATTCACGCGTCAATTGGAAGAGCTATCGGTAAATCTGTGCGCTGATCGGCACGCACTCTGTGACAACTCGGAGAAACACGGCGGTATCGCGAACAGTTCCATCTGCCGGCTCCATAGAGACATAAATAAGGTGACACAGTTACGAGAGTTCCTTTGTTCCCTTTCGTGAAAGCTTTCCGTCGTTCGCCATACACCTGTCCGAGCAAAATGTGTCCCTGTACGAGACGATAAGAAAGGGACCTCTCGAAAAATCTGTAATTCCTCGCTGGCGAGAGACAGGTGGCACTTGGACGTAGTGGAAAAAGGGCAACGTTCCCTTCGATACCTTTTCCCTCCCGGTTTCGTATTTCCGCCCCGCGACGCGGCCAATAACACGTGCACATTTCGCCGCCATATTTCCGGCCCTCGTAGGCAGAACTTCCGTCTGAAACGCAAGAGACGTGCGGTGCTATCAGATTCTAGGCGGAAATTTATTTTGATAACTTTTTTCTTTTATTTTTTATTATATATATATATGTATAAAAATATCTAGTGTTCTGTATTTGGAAAGATTGGAAGTCTAGATAAATCTGTAAATTATTTATTAACGATGGAAGACTCGGTACGTTTTTTTATTTATTTATTTCTTAGATTTTGTAAGATTGGGGTATCTTTGATACGTGAAATTTTTATTATCGTAGCTTCAGTCGGAGCTTGCTTTATAATGGCTGCCGTTTTATACGCCACTTCGCGTTTTCAATTTCGTTTCTTATACTAATTAGTTTACATTTTTTATAGTACAACTGCGTGGTTGTTTTCGATAATATGGCACGCTTGTGAAAATCACAGTATCTCGATTAGATGTCTGTTCTAACTTTTGGAAAGTTTACTCTGTATTCTAGGCTAGTCTAGGTTAGTTATAAAGAAATTTCTACATTGCATTAAAATGTTCCATTGTTTCCGAAGTATATTGGAATTTTTTCAAAGGGATTAATTTGTTCTAAATGTTTTTAATTGATATTTAATGTAACGTTATGGAAGGAAGGGTGATTCACAGTTTTAACGTTAAAGCGATAATGGATACGGAAATACTGACACTTTACCGGATAATACGAATGAAATGATGCAACAAATTTAATTACCTGGTTAAAAGGAGGAATTATTCGTAATTACAGATTCCTCGCTGAAGTTTATTTATGAGCTGTACAAATGGAAAATAGAATATTTTAACGGTGGACTGACTGCTCGTGCACGATCCACTGTAATAGTAATTACACGCTGTATATTATGTAGTATAATTGATGGAAACAATATAGCGGGATCATAAAATCGGTCTGGTGGTATATAATACATAGGGATAAATTCAAGTGCGGTTACTATAGTGACTATTCACTGCGCACGATCTAACGTGAGAGGTTAGGATCCTAGGGATATGAATTCCGGGAAATGAGACGTGCAAAGATATATACACCGCCATAGGTGAATATAAATTAGACGAAATATTTCAATTCTAAAAATTTTTCCAATTCCAATTTTCCTCGAAAAAATTTTCTCCGATTACAAAATATCCATAAAAATTCCAATGATTGCAAATACTAATTACTACAATATATTTAAAAATTGAACACGTCCATTTCCAAAACAATTTCCAAATTTATTTCAACTCTCTACTTTTACAATTCTAGGTACGTGTCTATATTACGAACATAACTCATCCTAGTTCCTAACCTAATCTTTATCCAACTGGATTAACATAACCTCACGTCGGGATTCTTAATGGAAAAAGAAATCGGTTCATCCACGGAAAATTCGATTCCTGTTTCAATATAACCGCAATCTCGAGAACGAGGAAAATAGAGAAGCGAAAAGAAAATTGACGAGAGTGAAATTCTGTTTGGCCAAGCGATTACTTACTAAAATTCCCTAGGACGGGCCGAGCTAGTCGAGATAATTAAATGGCCGGATAAAAACCGCGCGAACGATCGTTCGTTTGCTTTCTTCCCTCGATCTAATGCGGAACGCGTGGAAAGAAATTTTCTCTAGGAAACGAGATCTTCCGCTCGGCCCGGATAAAAACGAGTCCGCGGCTCGAACGGGGAAAAAACGAGGACTCGCATTAGGAAGTCGAACGTCGGGCAACTGGAGATCTCTTGGGAACGATGATATTTATTCGAGAGCTCTCCAGGTCTCGAATTTCGCGTTACCCTAGATGGTAATTAACTTACCCTGGAATTCAATTAGACAAAAAAAAAAGAAGAAAAAAAAAATAGGGAAAGGGGAGAGGAATGTTTCCGTGACAGACGATGGAAATGATGTATCGATCGAGCTGATGAAAAGCACTTCGCGTGATTTAGTTTTAATAACGGGTATCTAAAAATAATGGACGAACGAAGCTCTCCTCGAAATTGGTTGAAATTTTTATTTTATTATTTACTCCGTGTACATGGATCGTCGACATTTTTCTCCTTTTTTTTTTGTAATAAAATTTTAATTACGCTTGCATTTTAATATACCACACGTTGGTGGCGTTTGCACAGTTTCCATTTATAGTTTCGTTCGTTCGAATTAATATGAATCGAGTCCGGGGTAGAATGATTTTTTGAATATTTTCCCCGGGACCATTTCGTCTCGGTACATTCACCGAAAGATTGCGTTTTAAAGATTAATAGTATGTGGAATAATTTTATATATCTATCTCTGTCGTTCCTCAATGTTAGGTTAGGTTTCGTTCACCGATAATGGCTCGCGTCGGATCTAATTGTCCGAATATACGGGAATTAATCTTCCACTCTATAGAATCCGACTGTATATCAATCTCGACCTGGATAAATCATAAATACACCCGGTATATATGGGAAACTTGGCTGGTGCGAGAGAGACTGGTGATATCGGCTCGTAAAGAACGAAATCGGGTCTATAGGAGTGTAGCGGAGAAGAAACAGGGAGCGCAGAGGTCGTCGAATGTTTGTCCAATGGTTCGATCCTACGCCACACGGCCGAAGCTCTTAATTTACCGTTGGGGGAAGTCTCGTTGATCCCGTGACGTTGGCAACAGTGCACGCCACCGTTATCTCCGCGTCCCGTATTTTTCTTCGCCGGCACGCGAAAAGACGTCGTTCGCTTCCTCTCCGTTTCCCGGGCGAACCACGCTCGGCAATAGTCGGCAACGCTTGGCAATACTCGGGAACAGTCGGCAACGCTCGGGTACAGTCGGGGAGAATCGGTAACGCTCGGTTGCCGAACCGCGACTCTGCCGCTCGTAGCGGTGGAAATTTATTCCGCGGCCAGTAGAAGGAAAATCGTCGAAGGGTAGAACGCGCCACCGTCGATACGGTGGCATAACGCTCGTAAATCAGGCTTATCGTCAAGATCCCGGATTCTTGAGCTTAGGTAATACAAAGTATGGTTTATTACCGGGGCTAAGCCCACTGTGTAATTGCAGCGGGACGCGTCTCGCTGTATAACGCGAGACAAACGATAAATCACCACCGGCCTGGGGGAGGAGAGCGTTCTTTGGAAACGCCGCTTAATCGATCAGTGTACTCTTCGCCGCGGAGAGTTTTTTTTCTATGATCTCGGTTAAGAGGATGTTTCACGCGTTCGCCGTGCAGTCCAGTTTACGATATACGATGACAACTCGTGTCTGATAGATAAAGCGAATAACGAATTTTGAAGACAAGTTTCCTAATGCTCGGTATACGATATGTATATAGGTTATATCGATTTGTCTCGTCGATAAAACAGACGCAAAGTGACGTCTTTTGTACGTAGAAATTTCGTAGAAATTTAGAATAAGAATTGCAAATTAGATTAAATGCCAGCGTGATTGAAACGAGACCGTGTATCGTACGATGTTAGCGTTCTAAGAAGGAAAATTGGAAAAGGAGAAAGTGGAAGGCGAGTCGTTTTGACTTGTTCGGTTGTTCTAGCGTTAATCCTGTCACGATGCAACCGGAGAATTCGAAAGTACGCGACACCGGCAGTCAGCCCGTAAATCAGCCTCTCCAAGTATGCCAAACTGTCATCCCCTTCCGTAAAACTCGCTCCTTACGAACCAATAGTTTACCGATAGTTTACGTGTAAGGTATACCATCGTACAGTTGCTTGCTCTCCTACCGCTACCGAAAACTCGACCAATCATACGCCAGCGCCGCGCCGGTCATACATAAATATTCCGCTAACTCGACAAGAGTTAGACACGACTTCGGCCTGGAAATTATCTCGATTAACCCGCGATCTCGTTCTGCCAGGCAACCCCGAACCTGCGGGGTTCGTATTAAAACTTCGTATTAAGCCTCTCGCGACACAATGTCACTCGGATTACTCCTTGCGCAATATATCTCGCGCGTCTTTCCACCGCGACGCCAGATGTCGCGTCGGCAACTCTGGGGAATAAATTAGCTCGCGATATGTTTCCCGAGTGGACGCAAAGGGGTTAACTATCGTAAATATAGGTTATGTCTCTGTTGTATTATTACCAACTTTTTCAATTTCTTTTTTCTTCTTTATGATTTTCTGTTATATTAGATACTTTTATTTTATATTTACTTTAATATTTCTCTCGAAAGGTACAAACGCACAGGACTTAATAATGTCAAAGATATCTCACATTTTATCGTTGAAAAGTGGAGTTACAAAGCGGAATTAATAGTGTCGAGAAATTTAATTTTCTCTTATTAAAAAATACAAACGCGATATATTTTACGTACAGTTACAATGAAGTTAATAATTTCGTGAAGAATTCTTCTTTTTTAATTAAAAAAATAAAAACGTGATAGATCTGATTCACGAAAAGTTTCGCGATTTAGATTTGAGTCGTGAAAATTTATTAATGTTTTCTAGTCCCGAAATTTTTATTTCCCCCTCGGTTTAAAAGACGTTTAATCATTGATATCGAAAACTAGAAGCGATATCACGTTGCGAATATAAAAATGGTCAGACGTTAAATTGCCTGTCAGCAAACTTCATCGCACTGAAACGTAACAGATATACATCCATCAAACGCACCTGCAACTCGACCTCATTGATACTCGAAAATTTGACAACAAATATTTTTCCATTCCACCATTTTAATTAAACCCTTTTTTCCTTTATTTTCGAGTACCGTACATACCGATACGAAACAATTTAAAACGTTTGTCGGGTAGCCTAGGTTGTATTCAATCGTCGAGTCGTCAGAAGTCGAAACATCGATTCGATTGTTCAAAATGGTGGCAATTCTCGCGATTGTTTAACCTCGCAGAAAAGAATCGCAACGTTCGTAGTCGTTGCGTGGTAAAAAGAGCTTCCGTGGTAAAACACGGGACTGCTGTTAGCCAGAGAAACGGGAGGAGCGACGGTTTTTAAAAAGCGCGCCATTATTTGCTCATCAGGTTGAGTAACCTGAAATGTTTCGCGATTCCTGTTTTCTGTTTGCCACTTACGTCGCTTCTAACGGGAAATGCACATTGTAACTCACAGTGCACGCTTCCTCTGTCTATTGAAATTAAGGGCGAGTGGAAGTTTGCTTCTTTCGTTGGATAATCGCGTGCAGTGTTGATCTTTGACTCGATGTCTAGGGAATATCTTTTTTTTTNGATGATCGAGCTTTGGAATCTTTTTTTCTTTTTGACAGAGAGATGAGGGATATTAATTATTTGTACTTCGAGAATTTTCAGAACTTCCTTTATTTCGATTTTCTAGAGTTTCGCAAGTTTTAGAATGTTCCTAATGTCCAGAACTTTTCGATTTCTTCCACTCTTCCGATCTTTCGAAATTTACAGAACTTTCCGACTTCTTCCGATTTTTCGAAGTTTTAGAACTTTTTAATTTCTCCCCATTTCCCAATCTTTCGGAATTTCCAGAACTTTTTGACTTCTTCCGATTTTCCGAAGTTTCAGAAGTTTCAGAACTTTTCGATTTTTTCCAATTTTTTGATCTTTCGGAATTTCCAGAACTTTCCGACTTCTTCCTATTTTTCAAAGTTTCAGAAGTTTCAGAACTTTACGATTTCTTCCAATTTTCCGATCTTTCGGAATTTCCAGAACTTTTTGACTTCTTCCGATTTTCCGAAGTTTCAGAAGTTTCAGAACTTTTCGATTTTTTCCAATTTTTTGATCTTTCGGAATTTCCAGAACTTTCCGACTTCTTCCTATTTTTCAAAGTTTCAGAAGTTTCAGAACTTTACGATTTCTTCCAATTTTCCGATCTTTCGGAATTTCCAGAACTTTTTGACTTCTTCCGATTTTTCGAAGTTTTAGAAGTTTTAGAACTTTCCTAATCCCCAGCACTTTTCCATTTCTTCCGATTTTCCGATCTTTCAGAATTTCCCGAACTTTTCTATTCGATCAGGCAACAACCATCTCCAGTCGGACTTAATCCCAAAGTAAATGAATTTCTATCATGGAAGTAATACGAATTCACGGCACAGCGCGAACCGTACTTTGCTCTCAACAATGATAAATTACCCAATTTGATATCTCCTCCCGGCTAACGTTCGTGCAATTAGATCGCGACGCGGGATAGAACAGTCCGAAACGGGGGAAAGAAATAAAATATTCGAGTCACAAACAATAGCCGGCAACCATAACATTATTCCTTGATTATCTCGCTCGGAGCACGTTCCTCTTGGTTCCTAACGAAGAAAATCCGCCAATTAATTAACGCAGGCTTTGGTCCGCGGTGCTATGGCAATTTTCGCAGTGTTTCTTCGTTAACCAGTGCCGTACGAAAGACACTCGGTGCCACGGCGTCGCGACGCCGTTGTACTTCGCGTTGTACCTCGGTGTTTTACAGCTGTAGAAGAAAGCCACGGCGACGCCTCGCCTCGGAAGACGTAACAAGAAACCCTTGTTGCTCCTCTCAACTGTGCGACTGTGTCGAACAAAGACACAGGCCGACGCCAATGGAGATTTATGCCCGTTCCGATTTTCTCCACTCGCCCTCGCTTCTTCGCGTCGTTCATTTGCTTGTTAGCCACTTAGCCGCTTTGAATTTCTTCGAAGAAACGCGTAAGAAAGGTATACACACGATACCCGTGTACGTGCCGTGTTGCTCTTGGTAAATGGTCAGTCAGAAGGAACGTGGTTCTTGAACGATCATGGTATGGCAGGTGTGGTGGAATCGTTGCAAAAATAGGGTACGCAAATTTTTATTTTTGCAGGGAAATTTTCATTTTTTTATCATTGAATTAGGTCATAATTGGGTGATTTTAAACGGAATTTGTAGATTTGAGCGGTGATGCATTGGTGGAAGGATAATATTGATTAATCCTATGCATTCGAGAATTTTTTAAATGGAGGAGAGTAGGAAAATGTATAATAGAATTATTTTATTTCAATACCTCAAGCACTATTACGCTATATTAAATAAACACGTATTGTTACTTTAGAGTGTATAGAAATTATTACACTTCGACGTTATTACCAAATTTATGGAATAAATTCAGTATACCCCAAATAATCTGAATTAATACAACAGTTCTGAAGTTAAAAATCTAAGGATAAAATACCATATCAAGGTACCATATCTTTCCAATGTTTTATCGCAATAACAATCGTCGAAATTACATAAAAATGTAAGAAGAACCAATTCGAGATTTCAAATAAGAGAGATCTTTAATACAAAATTTCTAAAGTTAAAAGGTTCAGAATAAGATACCATATCTTTCCAATGTTTTATCGTAATAACAGTCGTCGAAATTACATAAAGATGTTAGAAGAGCCAATTCGAGATTTCGAATAAGAGGCAGTGAAAATCGCGTTCGCGCGCGAGTATCTGGGTTGGTGAAAGGAAGAAAGCACTTTATGCAAATGTCGGGCGATAAGTATAGCTGTTTAGGAGAAAAAACAGTGGCGGGAGATTCGATCGAGGCGGTATCTCGAGTAGTAGCGAAACGTCGGCAGGGGTTCCGGGGAATTTGTTGGTTAGACCAGGGGCCAGAGAGTGTTGCGATCTAAAAAGCGTTAGGTAAAAAGGGTCCGAGTCCACGGGTGGTCCGTGCGCTATTGGTGCACAGCTGATCGCTCTCCCGCGTCCAGAAAACGTGCCGAGGAGAGGAGAGATCTTGGCGGGAGCAACCTCTCTCGAGGTTCCAGACAACCCGGCAGAAAAAGATCGTCTGTATAACCGGTGTCGCGTAAATATCCTCGATTAGCCGATTAAATTTCTCCCGTCTTGCCTTACAACTTCGAGTCTATAGTTGTCGAAGGAAACTCAGGATCAGACGAGATAAAGCTAGCTCGTATCTCTTTTAATCAAACTTGTAATCAACGAGACATCGATAGAACTATTTATATCCAATAATTTCTATCGAATTTTATTTGTAAATTACGATTGAACGCGTCTGAATAATCCTTCACGTTGATTTCGCTGTTGAACCAGCATCAGAAGCTTCTAATTAATTTCAGCCCCGAGTCGGCTGGCAAATTATTATTAAATTCTTCTAACGAATCCAAATCGAATGAACCTCGGTGTCCAGTGGAAAATTCCAAATCTGCGGGCCGTCGAATCTAAATTACACGCGACATTTCTCCCCCACGTGAAACGACACATCAAAGCACCGAATAACTAATATTAACCAGTCGCCGGTACATTTACAATCGTTCCTTTGAGCCATCCGCTGTAATTAACGCGCGAATTACCGTATATACGGGGAAAACCTTGTGAAGAACGTTCTACCTCGTGAAAAAGTATAAATTCGCATAAATAGGAGAAGAAAAGACTGCTTGCCGCGGAGACTTTCGATCGTTCCGCTGGAACGGTTCCGCGGGAATAACATGGAAATAAATTAAAATACGAGAACCGTCCTTTAAGTGTTAAGTTGTCGCTGCGAACGGCAGAGAGGAGAAGCGAAAAAGGCCGTTAAGTGTTTTTCGGGGCGTTTGCATCGCCAACAACCCTCGCACCCTTCGCCGGACGCTTTTCCCGCCGCTCGGTTCTTTCTCGAGTGTACTTTCGCCGGAAAAATTGCCCATTCCCGGTGTAAGTCGATTCGTTAGGAAAGCAAAGTGGTAATTTGGGGGACGTATCCGCGGTAAGATTGATCGTGCGACGAAGAATGGGGAGGATTGTTATTGGATAACAGGGTGGTTCGAGGTTGACGGTGAACAAGACGGATGACGCCGGGAGAATTTTTTGTCCGGCAACATGTCCGGAGATCTACCTCCGTATATTTATGATTCTTCCCTTTTGCTCGTTGCAAATAAAACTGGCGAAACGGCTGGAAAATAACTCGCGCGATGGATTTCGCGACCGGGGAACTTTTCTAAGGCAGGAGACTCTTCGTGGTCTTTGATTTAGCATTTTTAATATTATTCTCTTCTTCCAAACCGCATGTTCGTCAAGAAATGTGCGAACTACATTGGACACCGATTTTTTAAATGTTTATGCATTTATTTTTAAGTAAAAACGAGTTTTTAACACTAAACGTACCGGTGGTTTGCATTTATTCTTACAAAGAGGGGCACGTAAGGTAGTTAAAGAATTTTTCGCTACGAAAAATAAACTACGAGAAAAACGAAAAGCGAGAAATCGAATACTCGGATGATATAAGAATTTTGAAGTAAATTTTGAAAGAGATTATTTGTCTCCGCTTTTTGCATTTATTCTTACCATGAGGGGCACGTAAGGTAGTTAAAAAATTTTTTGCTACAGAAAATAAGCTACAAGAAAAACGAAAAGCGAGAAATTGAATAATCAGATGATACAAGAATTTTGAAGTAAATTTTGAAAGAGATNAGCTACGAGAAAAACGAAAAGCGAGAAATCGAATATCCAGATGATATAAAAATTTTGAAATAAATTTTGAAAGAGATTATTTGTCTCCGCTTTTTGCATCTATGATTACTATGAGGGGCACGTAAGGTAGTTAAAGAATTTTTCGCTACGAAAAATAAGCTACGAAAGAAACAAAAAGCGAGAAATCGAATAATCAGATGATATAAGAATTTTGAAGTAAATTTTGAAAGAGATTATTTGTCTCCGCTTTTTGCATCTATGATTACTATGAGGGGCACGTAAAGTAGTTAAAGAATCTTTCGCTACGAAAAATAAGCTACGAGAAAAACGAAAAGTGAGAAATCGAATATTCTGATAACATAAGAATTTTAAAGTAAATTTTGTAAAGGGTTATTTAACCCCGCTTGTTAGTGTTAATTCTATGTTCAACAATTTTTTGATGGCGACAGTACCAATACCGACATTTCAACATTTCTCCTTGCATCAGAAATAAGCACGCGAGAATATCTCCTGAATAATAAAACGAATCGTGGTTATTAAAAATAAATCTCCGAGAATATGTACATTCTGATAAAGAAGATTCCACGCCTAAATTTACCCTCGATTTTTCCGATATTTGTCTCGTACTAAAAACAGACACCTAGAAGCAGAGCACGTATTTCGGTAAAATAAAAAAGAATAAAGACCCGTGTCTAAATAGAAACATCGATTTCTTCGATAATCCCTACCGCCAATCAGAGTCACCTGTGTCAAAGTAGAAACAAAAAGCTGGAAAAATTTACAAACGCGTGCGAAACTCGTCACGCGAAGGGAAAATAAAATGGAAGCTTGCTAGCGCCATCTACGAAGTTCTCGGCGGTTCGTCCATTACGCGAACTCGCGGGAAAAATCGCGATAAACCTCGGGAATAAAGGAAATGGGCCTGGATTAACGAAGAAACATTTCGCCCGGGGTTTCGCTAAGTAAAAGTGTTTTCAGCGGCCATTAACGGTGGCGTTTCGCGCGGAAACAGGGCAAAACATTTGGGTAACCGCGCGACACTGACGTTCCCGCCGCGTGCACGTCTATTAACGCCGCCATTTGTATGTATAATGTCCCGTTTTCCCAGGCCTTTCATTCTCCCGCGGATTTTCCGCGTTTACGCGACACCGCTCGCTCCCGGCTCCTTCTCACCCCATTTCCGCTCCTCCGACAGCGAGATTCCGCTTCAGCTCGAAGCTTGTGACCGCTGACGGACACCGGGAACGCGTGTAACGTTTTTCGGCACCCGGGGCCCCTTCTTCGGGAGCTCAGGGACGTTTACATGAGTCGCTTTGGCCTCGCCCACTCGCGATATTTAATTTCGTTTTTTTAGCAATTTACGTCTACGAATCTGATTAAGTTGCAAACGAACTGAAAGAGGTGAATCTGATAACTACCTTGTATCTTGAAAGGTAGGGAAGTATGTTGAAGGGTAGGGAAGTATCTTGAAGGATCTCACAGAAATTTGTTTATCTTCTTTTTTTTTTTTTTGTGCCCTTTTATTTAAGTTTCAAACGAACTGAAATACGTGAATCTGATAATTACTTTGTATCTTGAAAAATATGGAAGTATCTTGAAGCGTAGGGAAGTATCTTGAAGGGTCTCACAGAAATTTGTTTATCTTCTTTTTTTTTGGGTGCCCTTTTATGATAGATTAAGTTTCAAACGAACTGAAAGACGTGAATCTGATAACTACCTTGTATCTTGAAAAATATGGAAGTATCTTGAAGGGTAGGGAAGTATCTTGAAGGATCTCACAGAAATTTGTTTATCTTCTTTTTTTTTGGTGCCATTTTATGATAGATTAAGTTTCAAACGAACTGAAAGACGTGAATCTGATAACTACCTTGTATCTTGAAAGGTAGGGAAGTGTCTTGAAGGATCTCACAGAAATTTGTTAATCTTTTTATTTTTTTTTTATTTTTTTGGTGCCCTTTTATGATAGATAAACGGTTCTTTTTCTCGCGTTGATATTATGTACGAAAAATGGAGGTAAAAGTGTCTCAAATAGGTTTACTTTGGAACACCCTGTGTATCGTTTACTGGTAAGAGCAACGGGAAATAGTAACGTCTCCTGTTTTGACTGTTCGGATACTAGAGGTTATGGAAAAAATGGTGTCAAGAAATGGCAAGTGGCGAGATAGGGCTTGGTTTTTACTTTAGACACCAGTAGCCCCGAGATTCAAATGCACCGTGAACTACGTATTACAGGTCGTTATAGAGACACTTCTCGGTGTGAAATCCAAGTAACGCGATCGCGTTTTGTTCTCCGAGATGGCGCTGCAGTAGAATTTAAATGCACCGTTAACTGTCGCACTGTAACGTAGAGAGACCTCTCGACGTAAAATCTGAGCAACGCGATCTAGTTTTCTTTCTTTCTTTTCTTTTCTCTTTTTTTAAGTGTCAGCAAGACTGAGATGGCGCTACGATAGATTATTCTAACCTAGAATATTGCGATCATGCTGCGTTAGATATGGAACAGTGTATCTTTGAGAATAAAATCAACCCTGTTTTATATTTCCTTGCAAAATATGAAGTGTGTATTATGGAAATTTTAAATATATCGAATATCGAATAATAGAATTGGAAGTTGTTGAGAAAGTGGGTCTATAAGGAATACACAATTACATTGTTTTCCGAAATGGCGCTGCAATAGAACTTAAATACACCGTTAACTAAGTATCATACTGTAACATAGAGAGCTCTTGACGTAAAATCTGAGCAACGCGATCTAGTTTTCTTTCTTACTTTTCTTTTCTCTTTTTTTAAATGTCAGTAAGACTGAGATGGCGCTATAGTAGAGTTCTAACCTCGAATATTTTGTTCGTGCTGCGTTAGATATGGAACAGTGTATCATGGATAATAAAATCAATCCCGTTTTATATTTCCTTGCAAAATATGAAGTGTGTATTATGGAAATTTTAAATATATCGAATATCGAATAATAGAATTGGAAGTTGTTGAGAAAGTGGGTCTATAAGGAATACACAATTACATTGTTTTCCGAAATGGCGCTGCAATAGAACTTAAATACACCGTTAACTAAGTATCATACTGTAACATAGAGAGCTCTTGACGTAAAATCTGAGCAACGCGATCTAGTTTTCTTTCTTACTTTTCTTTTCTCTTTTTTTAAATGTCAGTAAGACTGAGATGGCGCTATAGTAGAGTTCTAACCTCGAATATTTTGTTCGTGCTGCGTTAGATATGGAACAGTGTATCATGGATAATAAAATCAATCCCGTTTTATATTTCCTTGCAAAATATGAAGTGTGTATTATGGAAATTTTAAATATATCGAATATCGAATAATAGAAT
>NIJG01000013.1:4458871-4499713 GCA_002201625.1 Euglossa dilemma | reverse complement strand
GTTTTATATTTCCTTGCAAAATATGAAGTGTGTATTATGGAAATTTTAAATATATCGAATATCGAATAATAGAATTGGAAGTTGTTGAGAAAGTGGGTCTATAAGGAATACACAATTACATTGTTTTCCGAAATGGCGCTGCAATAGAACTTAAATACACCGTTAACTAAGTATCATACTGTAACATAGAGAGCTCTTGACGTAAAATCTGAGCAACGCGATCTAGTTTTCTTTCTTACTTTTCTTTTCTCTTTTTTTAAATGTCAGTAAGACTGAGATGGCGCTATAGTAGAGTTCTAACCTCGAATATTTTGTTCGTGCTGCGTTAGATATGGAACAGTGTATCATGGATAATAAAATCAATCCCGTTTTATATTTCCTTGCAAAATATGAAGTGTGTATTATGGAAATTTTAAATATATCGAATATCGAATAATAGAATTGGAAGTTGTTGAGAAAGTGGGTCTATAAGGAATACACAATTACATTGTTTTCCGAAATGGCGCTGCAATAGAACTTAAATACACCGTTAACTAAGTATCATACTGTAACATAGAGAGCTCTTGACGTAAAATCTGAGCAACGCGATCTAGTTTTCTTTCTTACTTTTCTTTTCTCTTTTTTTAAATGTCAGTAAGACTGAGATGGCGCTATAGTAGAGTTCTAACCTCGAATATTTTGTTCGTGCTGCGTTAGATATGGAACAGTGTATCATGGATAATAAAATCAATCCCGTTTTATATTTCCTTGCAAAATATGAAGTGTGTATTATGGAAATTTTAAATATATCGAATATCGAATAATAGAATTGGAAGTTGTTGAGAAAGTGGGTCTATAAGGAATACACAATTACATTGTTTTCCGAAATGGCGCTGCAATAGAACTTAAATACACCGTTAACTAAGTATCATACTGTAACATAGAGAGCTCTTGACGTAAAATCTGAGCAACGCGATCTAGTTTTCTTTCTTACTTTTCTTTTCTCTTTTTTTAAATGTCAGTAAGACTGAGATGGCGCTATAGTAGAGTTCTAACCTCGAATATTTTGTTCGTGCTGCGTTAGATATGGAACAGTGTATCATGGATAATAAAATCAATCCCGTTTTATATTTCCTTGCAAAATATGAAGTGTGTATTATGGAAATTTTAAATATATCGAATATCGAATAATAGAATCGGAAGTTGTTGAGAAAGTAGGTCTATAGGTAAGATACAATTATGGTAATGGATGACAAAGACGCATATGCATCGAATGGAGCCCATCAAGGTAACCAATGGAGTCGTACGTGAATTTGATGATCTGACAATTCCGATTAACTGTCGCCATAGTAACTCGGCTGCAGATAATGCTCGGCTTCGAATCGCTCGGTCTGCAAGGGGTAAGGAGTGACGAGTGACATGCAATACAGCCCATAGAATCTCTGGATCTATTAGTCAAGCTGATCTCCATCGCTCAAATAGCAAATTAAACATTTTCACTTGCGAATACACCTTTAGTTCCTGTGTTTTGGAAATATTTAGTTTACGTTTCAAGGAGATTATCCCTTTGTTTACTATATCGCTTAAGGTTCGTTAGGAATTCGACGGAAACGGAAGTACAACGGTAGAAAGGCGTGGCTTATAGACGGAACTCAACGTAAACATTGTCTGGCTCGGACCGGCTCCGAGTTAATTTTCGCAAATTTTTCCTGCCTCAGTCGCGTGTTATTCTTCGTCGCGTTAGGACGTCGCTCGACGCTGTTCACCGTGACAGATGTCATTGGGACTTGGATGGTTTTCCAACGTGAGTTTTGTTAACGATATTTATTTTACATCTTCGTAATTATTTACGGGGTTTATAGTTATAGTTTATAGTACTTATAAAATACTTATAAAGTTTGGGCGGGTAATAGAGTGATGCATGGTCGATATTAGAGGAATCGGTTTGAATCGGTTTGCGTTGGAAATAAAGAAAGTATTCACGCATTTATTTCGTCTAGAGAATTAGTAATTTGCGTAGTTAGAGAGCCACCATTTGTCATCGGAATTTGGACGGTTTTCCAACGTGAGTTTTGTTAGAGATATTTCTTTTACATCCTCTAATCCTAATTGTTTCACTGTTCTGAGATAAATTTTGGGGGGCTATAGAGTGGTGCATGGTCAATATTAGAGGAATCGGTTTGAATCTGTTTCTGCCGGAAATAAAGAAAGTATTCACGCATTTATTTCGTCTAGGGAATTAATAATTTGCGTAGTTAGAGAGTCACCATTTGTCATCGAAACTTGGACGGTTTCCCAACGTGAGTTTTGTTACCGATATTTATTTTACATCCTCTAATCCTAATTGTTTCGCCGTTCTGAGATAAATTTTGGGCGGGTGATAGAGTGGTGCATGGTCGATATTAGAGGAATCGGTTTGAATCGGTTTGTACTGGAAATAAAGAAAGTATTCACGCATTTATTTCGTCTAGGGAATTAATAATTTGCGTTGTTAGAGAGCCACCAGGTGTCATCGGGACTTGGACGGTTTTCCGACGTGAATTTTGTTACCGATATTTATTTTACATCCTCTAATCCTAATTGTTTCACTGTTCTGAGATAAATTTTGGGCGGGTAATAGAGTGGTACATGGTCGATAGCAGTGGAATCGGTTTGAATCGGTATTCATCGGAAACAGAGAAGATATCGGCGCGTTTATTTTGTTCAAGAAATTAGTAATTTGCGTAGTTAGAGAGATAGTAATTTAGATATGTTTTAACGATTATTTTCGTTAATTAGATTCGTGGTTCATTCTCGCGGATATTTCTCGATATTTGACTAACGTTTATTATGGTTAACTATCCGAAAAGGAATGAAAAATAATGAAATATCGAGATAAGGGATTAAGCTTCTGAAAAGTATACATCACTATGTGGTCTGCAGTTGACGATGCGTTTGGGCCTGATCGCAGCGCCATCTGAGCTCGAGGTAAACAAACCGCCATTTGGAATTTTTTACCGCAAATTAAAACAAACCGCGATCTCGCCATTTGGCACTTTTTAACCGGAATTAAAACAAACGTTACGCGCTTGACGTTCTTCGATAATATTTTTCCAGCCACTCCTGGCACTCGAGTGAGACTGGAAAATATTTTAAACATAAAAATTCGAGCATCTACCGAGCGTGTTTTAGTGTTAAAATTCGGGAAAGGTTCTAAATTTTTAAACCAGAGTCGATCGCGTTAGCTCGTGGACCATTAAAACGTTTGTTTACCAGTTTTAACGCGAACTGTAATCCCTGTATTGGCCGCTCGCTCCCAGGTGTCCACTTTTTCGGCTTTAATCGGCGAATTAACATCTTCCGGCTCTTTTGATCGGTCCCGCGATTTCTCGGCTGGATTTATTTAGCAATACGTCGAGTTAACAAACGAGTTAACGTAATGGCGCCGGTATGGGCTGGAATTATCAGTTGCCGCGACTCGTAAGCGGATCTGAATACGATAGAGCTGAAACGTTTCGTGACTTGCTGCAATTGAGTTTTAATAATTTCGAATAATTCCCGGTAGCAAGAAATAAGTCTGGATTATCCCGTGGAGAATGCTTCTCGAATAATTTCCGCGCGAATCGATACAATTTTGTTAATCGAATTATACCGGAAATAATTAATGGAGCAATAATTGATGCTCGTATTTTAATCCTGAAATAAATGAAATAAAATTGGACCATTTGTACGACGTGGAAAATTTCACAGAATTTCTATCACTTTTAAGTAATAAAATCGTGTAGTATAAAGGCTATCGGAGTTATTTGTTCGTTTACGAAGTTAATATTTCGTATTTCGTTGATCAATTTTTCACGATATAAATAATAATTTCGCGAAAGTGCAGTTATTCCGCGGAATCGCGCATAAAACGATCGGTTGGGCGATTAAAATTTCGAGGAGAAAGAATACATGTGGATTTGGATGGTTCAGTGCGTCGGAAGAATCGATGATCGCTCGATCAAACAAAGGCTATATCATTTTCGATGGCTGAATGTATCTCGACTAGCGGCGGGACAATAAAACGAGAATCCTCTGTCACGGTTTACACGCTTCCAACTGTACCACGAGTGTAGCCGCATTGCGTCAAGCAAAACAAGTACAGCTTGGCAACACGGGACGCACACGTGTGTCCATGATCGCTTCCTGAACAAAACGATTGGTGAAAATATGTTCTATTCCTAGCCGCGTATTGTGGACGCGAAAAAAGTCGTTTTAAGGCCGGTTTTAATAGCGAAGCCTGTTGGAATTTTATTTTCGGCTCTCCTGTTGGCAGATGGATTTAGGGGATGTTCGAATCGGTACAGTTTTCTATTAAAATCTCACCATTTCAATCGTGACTTGAATCCGAATGTTTAAAGTGAAATTCGAACTCGAATTGTACTTTAACTTTAATTCGAATTTAAATAGTTTAACTTCAATTTGAAATCACAAGCTTTTGTTAAAAATTAAATATCCATCTTGTCTAATATTTTAAGCTAGAACTTTTAAATTTAAATTCGCGTTTAATTCCAATTTTAATTTTAATTGTCGGATTTAAATCTAAATCAAATATCCGAATTTAAACTTGAATTAGAATCGAATCAAACTGTCCAAAATTAGCGAAGCTAAACGCGTACACGAAAAATTCCGAATTGCAAAAGTAGAAGTAATATCAAGCCCCAAAATCATGAATTGATATTCGAATTGGAATTTATATTTAAATCTTTGCGTTGGAATGTAATTTTAATTCGAATTTAAATAGTTGAACTTCAGTTAAAACTTGAATATCCAACTTGTTTAATATTTTAAGCTAGAACTATTAAATTTAAATTCGCGTTTAATTCCAATTTTAATTTCAATTCTCGGATTTAAATTTAAATCAAACATCCGAATTTAAACTCGAATTAAAACCTGACCAAGCTCCCCAAAAATTTTCAACCCAAACGCGTGCGTGAAAAATTCCGAATTCCACAAGTAGAATTAATATCAAGCCCAAAATCATGAATTAGAATTCGAATTGGAATTTACATTTAAATCTTTGCGTTGGAATGTAACTTTAATTATAATTGAAATACTTGAACTTCACTTAAAACTTGAATATCCATCTTGTCTAATATTTTAAATTAGAACTATCATATTCAACTTCGCACTTAATTCAAATTTTAATTTCAATTCTCCTATTTAAATTTAAATCATACATCCGAATTTAAACTTGAGTTAGAACCTGCTCAAGCTCCCCAAAAATTTTCAACCCAAACGCGTATGTTAAAAATTCCGAATTCCACAAGTAAAAATAATATCAAGCCCCAAAATCATGAATTGGAATTTACATTTAAATCTTTGCGTTGGAATGTAACTTTAATTCCAATTCAAATACTTAAACTTCAGTTAAAACTTGAATATCCATCTTGTCTAATATTTTAAACTAGAACTATCAAATTTAACTTCGCTACTTAATTCCAATTTTAATTTCAATTCTCCGATTTAAATTTAAATCATACATCCGAATTTAAACTTGAGTTAGAACCTGCTCAAGCTTCTCAAAAATTTTCAACCCAAACGCGTGTGTTAAAAATTCCGAATTCCACAAGTAAAAATAATATCAAGCCCCAAATCATGAACGCGAGATATAAAACATTTTTCAACACTTCCCTTTTGCTATTTGTTTCTCGAGCCAGTTAGTATCCTCGTATCTGACATCTCCAAGTAAGAACAAACGATGCAAAGTTAGTAATAAGTCCGCTGGCGGAACAAAACGCATACCTTCCGTTCTTCTCCCTAGCCCCCTATTACCCCCACCCTTTGTCCCGGTTCTCCTCTGGAACCCCTTCTACCAACGTGGCCGATTTTTCAGTCAAAATAACTCCCTCCTCCGCCCTGGCGAATTATCGTGCCGGTAATTTCGCCGGTGAAACGAGTCTAATTTTTCTCGTTGCTCGTGGCGCGTGTAGCAGAATTCCAAAAAGCGCCCTCTATCAACCCGGCCGGATCTAAACGACGAAAGCGTCGCGTCGCGGCGCGCCAAGGAAACCCTGGAAATTGCATTCGCGTTACCTTCTTGCCGCGCGAAACGTACGACCAAGGAATAAAACCGTACGCAATTATACCGGGGGATCGATGCAATTTGTTCCTCGCTAAAAACACCGCCTTTCTTCTGTTACAGAGGACAGAGATAGATAAAGAGAGGAGAGGAGAGGAAAGGATACTCGCAGCGCGCCGGGAATTCTAGTTCGATTGGCAGGTGACATCTGGTAAGTGTCGAACAGACTTCCATTTTTAACCCTTTGCACTCGACGATTTTTTGGCTATAGAAGAGTAGAAATTTACAGATTTTCTGCCATAAAACTGACGTTACTTTGTTGAGTTGTAAATAAAGGACCGCGTACTAATTAACACGTAAAATTATTTGATTTCGATATCACGCATATCGTTATATTATTTTAAGTTTAATATAATAATTATATGGGTCTCCAAAATTTGATGGTGACTGACAGTCACCTCTCGAGTGCAAAGGGTTAACCCTTAACGAACGAATACCACCATAGTCGCGACATTATAAATATTCTAAAAAAATCGAATGCCGCCATACACGCGGCATGACGTGATATTTTAAGAAATCTGTTAGGTTTGGCCTTATTTATACATGCAACAATTAAGGGCGATCGGCAATTGTTTTTTGTCGTACTCTGGAACGCATTCCTCTCATTCCTCTCCGAGGATTGAGCGAAAATACATCGTTTTATATGCGGTCAATAAAGTTTGTTATCGTCATTTTCGGAGGAAGGCGGGAAACACGTAATTATTGCGATACTTGTAGTAAGAAACCTGGTATTCACATTGGGGACTGTTGGGAGAAGTACCACACCCAAAAAAAAAATAAGTAATTTTGTATAAATATATCGTTAATCTATAAAAAATAAATTTATAAATGTATACAAATCTATACATTACATACACGCATCTATTTGTTTATTTCAATTCCTATTATTTTTCTGAAATTTTCACTTCAGTATTCTTTTGTACGGATATATCTGTTCATATACTACCTATTATTACTGTAAGTTTTCATAAAATCGAATAAAGCGATATTAATTATGCATCTTTTCTCGCTCTGGAAATGAAGCACTTAATTTCCTAAAAATCCGTCGACTTACTGGTCATAGTATTAGAAAAATGCGCTCGTTCGTTAAGGGTTAATATTTTTCATTTCTTTTTACGTGTATTGGAATTTCTATTTCCTTTTCTTTCTTTTTCTTTTAGTTTTTTGTTGTGTTCATTGGAACAAGAGCCAAGTTTAGTTCGGTTTATTTTATTAACCGGTCGTTATCGTGTTTTCAAAATTCAACGATTCAATCTAAGTGGAGTGAAAGATAATTTTAGGATTTTACAAAATTTAGCACGAGCTAGGGGATGAGAGATATTTAGATAGAATTCCGTATTTTATTTTAACAGCTGCGTCGTTATAAATTACGCGTAATACCGAAATTTGTTGTAATTATATTCCTAATTATGTATTATCGATATTACCGTGCAGAATAATTACTATTACGCATCGGTCTGTCCCACGGGTAATGTCCGTCAGTGAACGCGTTAAATGCTCAATTGGCTAAATTATCGCGTAATAAAACAATTAAACCGGTTTCTCTCTTATCCGAAAATTCGCGCATTCTCTTATGAACCGACGAATCTCTTTGTACCATCCGCGAATATGCGATAAAACAGCGAGTGACCGAAATAACACTTGGAATTTAAAAAGAGAGATAAAAAAAAAGAAGAAGAGGACGAAAATCGAAGAAAAATCTTGGAAAAATCTTAGTAAAATCCTAGAAAAATCCTGGAAGATAAAAGAAATGGAAACGAAATCCTAAAAGGCGAAAGAAATCGGAACGTTTGCATTTCCTATTTACCCGTGAGCCTTCTTATAGAATTTCCTTGGCTGTACGCGAAATTTCTCGGTTTCCGTTTAGCGAAGGTTGGAAATGGCAGGAGCCAGGCGGCAAGAAGTCGGGAAAAGCCAGGGAATTACATTTCGTGTTATGGGATCTTGGCGAAAACGTGGGAACCGACGTACGGGATACGTCGACGCCGTTACGAGGAAATCCTCTGACGTTCATAGACAGGTACACGTGTACGTTTATCCGGCTGTGCACGAAACGACGCCAGCGCCAACGGTTCATAAGCGCGTTCCTTTCAATCCTCTTATTCCGACGCATTCGAAGCTCCCGGGATTTTCCGCTCGCGCCATTTTGAATAAACAAATGCCTCCTTCATCGACTGGCGTCATCTGGACGAAGAACTATCGTTTAGGTTAGGAATTAGGCTACATCTTCTTGATTGATAAAAGTTAATTGGTTTGTCTCATTTATTAATCTTATTCCGACGCATTCGAAGCTCCCGGGATTTTCCACTCGCGCCATTTTGAATAAACAAATGCCTCCTTCATCGACTGGCGCCATCTGAACGAAGAATTATCGTTTAGGTTAGGAATTAGAATGTACCTTCTTGATTGATAAAAGTTAATTGGTTTGTCTCATTTATTAATCTTATTCCGACGCATTCGAAGCTCCCGGGATTTTCCACTCGCGCCATTTTGAATAAACAAATGCCTCCTTCATCGACTGGCGTCATCTGGACGAAGAACTATCGTTTAGGTTAGGAATTAGGCTACATCTTCTTGATTGATAAAAGTTAATTGCTTTGTCTCATTTATTAATCTTATTCCGACGCATCTGAAGCTCCCGGGATTTTCCACTCGCGCCATTTTGAATAAACAAATGCCTCCTTCATCGACTGGCGCCATCTGGACGTAGAACTATTGTTTAGGTTAGGAATTAGAATGTACCTTCTTGATTGGTGAAAGTAAATTAGTTTGTGTAATTTATTAATCTTATTCCGACGCATTCGAAGCTCCCGGGATTTTCCACTCGCGCCATTTTGAATAAACAAATGCCTCCTTCATCGACTGGCGCCATCTGAACGAAGAATTATCGTTTAGGTTAGGAATTAGAATGTACCTTCTTGATTGATAAAAGTTAATTGGTTTGTCTCATTTATTAATCTTATTCCGACGCATTCGAAGCTCCCGGGATTTTCCACTCACGCCATTTTGAATAAACAAATGCCTCCTTCATCGACTGGCGTCATCTGGACGAAGAACTATCGTTTAGGTTAGGAATTAGAATGTACCTTCTTGATTGGTGAAAGTAAATTAGTTTGTATAATTCATTAATCTTATTCCGACGCATTCGAAGCTCCCGGGATTTTCCACTCGCGCCATTTTGAATAAACAAATGCCTCCTTCATCGACTGGCGCCATCTGGACGAAGAATTATCGTTTAGGTTAGGATTTAGGGCTATACCTTCTAATTTATTAATCACGGTTTGACCAAACCGTGACATTTATTTAGAAATTCGCGTGGATTTAGGCTTAATACGTGTTTCCATTTGATAGAATTACATTTAGTTTTAGGTTATGGTTATACGGTTTGATTTAGTGTCGCGGTAACGCGTTTTGTACTAATTCATGCCTAACTTGGGACGAACGAGATAAATCCCGTCGGTGAGGTATACGCGTGTACAAACGTATAATTACACGGAGAAAAATAAACGCTCTATTTAAAACCTGTTCGTGGATTTACGAAGTAAGATTTTTCTCACTGGGTCTTATAGAAAGCTGTAACAAGTAACGTGGAATAGGAGAGCGATAGCGCGACAAAGCTTCCATGTGAAAAGCGACGTTTCACTTACACAGTAGACCAAATAAACCATCGTAACTAACTCTCATTAAAATCGTGATATTTGCTTTCCTATTTCCACGATATATTATTAACACGATAATACGCTTTTAATAACGTTTATCTTTGACAATCCAAGTCACGAGTGTCACGAGTACAAATACAAATCGCTTTCTTCGTTTTTTCATTAAATAATATCCGAACCTGTAGCATCAGGAGCGTAGACAGGGACGAAAATTGAACAGAGACGTTTAGGAAGCTAAGAGCTCATTTGCACAGTAGACCAAATAGACCGTCGTATCTTACTCTCATTAAAATCGTGATATTTGCTTTCCTATTCCCACGATATATTATTAACACGATAATACGCTTTTAATAACGTTTATCTTTGACAATGCAAGTCACGAGTGTCACAAGTACAAATACAAATCTCTTTCTTCGTTTTTTTATTAACACAACCTACCATGATCTAAGTCACCGTTTTCTAAACTTTTATTAAAAACCCAACGTTCAACGTTACCATCCTAATCATTCGTATTCGATATTTTTCTTCTAATATACGTATAGTCATTCTCTTGATATTTCCTGTTATTCTATTTCTTAAAGCTTCTACTTCTTTTCTATTTACCTGTCATTTGACCGCGGTAGGTTTAGTGTTAAATAATATCCGAACCTGTAGCACCAGGAGCGTAGACAGGGTCGAGAATTGAACAGAGACGTTTAGAAAGCCAAAAGCTCTGGTTTTGAACATCCACTAGAGGCGAAGAACACGCGATAGGAAAAGTCTGTTCGTCACGGTGGCACATCTGGCAAGTGCATTACAAAACGAAGGTACTCGCGCGTGCGAGCAGACATTCGCTCATCACGTAGCTCTCTACGTGATCGCCTGAAACCGTCCTAAGGTCGTCGTTTACCTCTCGTTAACGGCCGTGCATGGAGGAGAGAAAGTGACATTTACCACCCGCTGTATTATTCGCCGCGTGGTTTTTTCATACGAAGACGGTGAATTAAAATTCTTTGAGAAGTAGCGTTCCAAGTTTCTCGCGGGTTACGTCCTTTTCAACCGGTGAGGCCTCGACGTTTCTCTTAATATCCCTTTCAGAGACGCGGGCGCATGAAAAAGACGGTGAATACGCTGAAAATAACCGTCCTGCCGGCGCTTTCAGGCCGCGTTAACGAGCTTCGCTGCCAGCGATATTTTCCGTTCCCGTACACGTGTCGATACAACTAAAAATGAAGCCGTGTCGACAACTGTGTCTCTCCCAACCGCAGGTTAACGTTATCGCCGACCAGGGTGTACCATAGACAGGGGGTACACGCTGCGCGATAAGTTACTAGACGCTCGAACCGTGGTCACGCGAGCTATAGAACCGCCGCTGCTGTGATATATCTAGCAGCGCCTCTAGCGGCGAGTTTCCGTATCTCTACGTGTCGTGATATTCCCAGGATTTGACATCCGAGTGATAGCCGCGATTAGCAGGGAGTTTTAATCCTTCGCATTCGACGATTTTTTCGTTAATTTAACACTAGATTTACGGGATCCGTCAATTTGACAGGTGAGTTGCTTCAATTATACAATATTAACCCTTTGCACTCGAGAGGCGACTCTCAGTAACCATTCGTTTTAATTCCGTAACTTAAACACGAAGCGATAATAACTATATTAAAGATAACTACACGCTAAAATAAAATAATTCCGCTCGTTCTAAACGTATACTATTTTTTTACATATTTTCACATAAAAGGTACTACCGAGCTTATCGAAACATAAAAAAAGCTTCTTCATAGCAAAAAAGTCTTCGAGCGCAAAGGGTTAATAGATTTAATCAACTTATATCAAGTTTGTTAATGTTATAATTGTTTTTAAATTAAACTCATGGTCTTATTTCTTAAGAAAATACGTAGGTTTCTTTACCCGTGAATCTGACGGGTCTCAATGAATATAGGTATTCAGAAACGTCCGTAAACCTAGTGTTAAAATAGAAATTGAACGATTTTCTGTCATAAAACCGGTGGTATTTATATTAGAACGGTAAATGAGAAATCATGTAATAATTAAGCCTTCTCACTCGACGATTTTTTCGTTACTTTAAAATAGAAATTCCAGAATTTTCTGTCATAAAACCGTTGGTATTTTTTAGAACGGTAAATGAAAAATCATGTAATAATTAAGCCTTCTCACTCGACGATTTTTTCGTTACTTTAAAATATAAATTCCAGAATTTTCTGTCATTAAACCGTTGGTATTTTTTGGAACGGTAAATGAGAAATTATGTAATAATTAACCCTTCGCACTCGACGATTTTTTCGTTACTTTGAAATAGAAATTCCAAAATTTTCTGTCATAAAAACGGTGTTACATACTAGAATGATAAATAAAAAATCGTATAATAATTAACCCTTCGCACTCTACGATTGTTTCGCTATAAAAATATAGGAATTCAAAGTTTTTCTGTCAAAAAACCGACGATATTCGTTAGAACAGTAAATAAGAAATCGTATAATAATTAACCCTTCGCACTCAATAATTTTTTCGGTATGGAAAGAAAGAAATTCGGTAGAAATTCAAAGGTTATTTTTTACAACGATAGATAAGAAAATCGTATGCGAATTAAGACAGAGAATTACTTTATTTCGATATTCCACGCATGCTTGGATAATTTTAAATTTAATATATTAATTAATATCTTTCGAATCTGATTAAACGGAGGCTGAGACTCGCCTATGATCACTTTTGAAACTTTGGAAATTTTTATTAAACTGTGACTTAAGGTCGCTTCTCGAGTGCAAAGGGTTAAATCTATAACAGTCGATGGAAAGGTGACGCAGCGAGATGAATAGGTATCTATTCGAATAATTAAATATCGTTGAAACTTTGGGTATTTCGAAACGATAATGTGACATAGCCAGATGAATCAGAATAAATTTTAACGTTTTTAATTAATTTCTTCGAATTAATTTTAACGTTTCCGAATAAATTTTCCAATTTTCATCCACGTCTATGGAAAATCTATTTTTACTCGTGTGATCGTAGCTTAAGGTGAAGTTGGGATATTGTCCCAAATCTCGCGTGTTATCGTTATGACGGAAAGAAACTTCGGAAATAGATAAACAAATCCGATATGAGTTCCCTGTTTTCCTGCTCTGCTGTGAAAACAGAAGACGTGAGAGAGAGAGAGAGTGAGAGAGAGAAAGAGGGGAAGCCCGGTTTTATTCGTCAGTTCGGCTTGGGCAATATACCGGATTTAGAGCAGCGATGTCTACCGTGTGGGTTTGGGTTAGGTTTCGGTCAGTTTCGGATTAGATCCCCCCCGCGTAACTTTATCCCTTTGTTCTCTGTTTCTCCGCGTTCCGTGATCACGTATTTTCTCATTTTATATTCTATCGGCTTGACATATGGTACGTAGGATTACCGTCGCTAAATTTAGGAAATATGAAGTTTCTCGACCCGGGGGAAGGCTCCTAATCTCCTTGGAGCCAAATTTATGAAACCCGAAAAAGACGGAGAATTAAATTCCTCTTTATTCCATCCTGACCATTTTGTTTCTATAATAGGACTAAGTATCGTGTAATTTATTTTGTATATAATACTAAATACTTTATTTTAATCCAACTGTGCGTGTGTTAGAAATATTTTCAAGAAGTGTAGTTAACATTAGGTTTACGGGACCTGTCAATTTGACGGGTGGGTTGCTCCAATTATAAGATACTAACAGATTTAATTAACCTATATGAACTCTGTTAATATCGCGAATGTTTTCGAATTAAACTCTTCGTTTGTTTCTTAAAGAAAATACGTGGTTTCCTTTGCCGGCAAATTTATTGGATGTCCGAAAAAATAAGTATAAAAAAACGTCTGTAAACCTAGTGTTAATAGTGGAATTGATATTAATACAGGTAATTCTCCTATAACACGGTAGATAGGTTCCTAGAAAATCCCGTGTTGCTTGAAACCGTGTTATATGAGACCCAGAGTTAGTACAAAAAAGGTTACGTTTCGAAACCTTAATGAAAACAAATATTTTTCTTTAATTCCATAAGAGCAACTTAATTCTTATTAAAAACATAAATGCGTGCTTCTCGAACTTTTTTCTTCGTTTAGAGTTTTTCTTGTAACAGAAACTAATCTTAATTCATTTGACAATTTGTTTATACATTTTCGTATAAAGTCACTATAGTTCATTATTCCTTCTCGTCGTTATTTTAAGTTAATTTAGTTCTTAAACGTGTTAAACAAAAATTATATTATCGAGTGCTGTAGAAGTACAGTGTTGTGCAAAGGTTAGAGTGAAATCGAGTTATAACTTACCGTGCTGTAGGAAGGCTACCTGTACTTATTTTAACTTAACACACTTTCGGTTGAAGTATAATAATAACAATAAGAGATATTTAGAATGGAATATTCGATTTACTAAATTCTTTCTCTCTACTATGTTTCGAAAATATCCAGACTCGCGAAGGATTTCTGAAAAATACCTATTAAACGATTATATAAGCAACCGGCACTTCTCAAGAGGTTAGCAGTGCGGGCCCAGAGCGATCTGTGGATAACAAGTGTCGGATGATTCATGAAGTAGGACGTGTATACGAGGGTTACAGGGAAAAATCTCGCCGGGTAGCTTGCGTGTAACTCGCGCGAGCGAATTTATTTACGATCGGCAAGTTTATTGTCTACAAGGGTACCGGGCCATTAATTGCGGCTTTTAGTTCGATTATTTCCACGGTGTACGTCGATGGGCCGCGCCATGGGGAAAGAAGCCGATAAACGACCTGTTAATTTGTTGTAACTTAGCCGATTCCGCGAGCGTATGCAGCCACGGGCTCGGCGTGGCCACTAAATGCCACTGAGAACCGGTTCCGGACCGGTGTGCACGACTTAGGACGCGCGCCGTGCCGTTGTTCAATTTATGTACGTTCCACTGTCGACACGCTCCGCTACAAAGGTGACTCGCGTTAATTGCGTTAATCTTTCTTCCAACGATTCCACCGACGATACGCTCCTGCTCGAGAAAAACATTCGGGATATATTCTACATAACGGTCGTTTGCATGGAAATGTTAATTTCCATGCGATGCGCTTGGTTTTCGGGATAAAGAGACCGGAGAAATGCCGGGAAATTTTAATACGAATATGTAACGTAACGAATATGTAATATTCTAACGCGAATATGTAACGTAACGAATATGTAATATTTTAACGCGAATACCGGGTGTATTTGGTCCGAGGATAAGAGTTTTACGAGTAAAATGACGCGGCGTTGGTAACGCATAGTCGTTTAGTAACACGATGGATTTGGTTTTCGGGATAAAGAGACCGGAGAAATGCCGGGAAATTTTAACGCGAATATGTAACGTAACGAATATGTAATATTGTAACGCGAATACCGGGTGTATTTGGGCCGAGGATAAGAATTTTACGAGCAAAATGACGCGGCGTTGGTAACGCAAAGTCATTTAGCAATACGGTGGATTTGGTTTTCGGGTTAAAGAGACCGGAGAAATGCTGGAAAATTTTAACGCGAATATGTAACGTAACGAATATGTAATATTGTAACGCGAATACCGGGTGTATTTGGTCCGAGGATAAGAGTTTTACGAGTAAAATGATGTGACGTTGGTGGTAACGCATAGTCGTTTAGCAATACGGTGGATTTGGTTTTCGGTTTAAAGAGACCGGAGAAATGCCGGGAAATTTTAACGCGAATATGTAACGTAACGAATATGTAATATTGTAACGCGAATACCGGGTGTATTTGGCCCGAGGATAAGAATTTTACGAGCAAAATGACGCGGCGTTGGTAACGCAAAGTCATTTAGCAATACGGTGGATTTGGTTTTCGGGTTAAAGAGACCGGAGAAATACCGGAAAATTTTCAGATCGATGAGTTGAAGCGTAATGCGAATACTGGGTGTATTTAGTCCGACGATAAGAGTTTTATGGGTAAAATGACGCGGCATTGGTAACGCAAAGTGGTTTGACAATACGATGGACTTCGTTTTTGAGATCAACAGGACACCGGAAGTTTATTTTCTCATCAATTGGTTCAAGCGTAATGCGAATACATGATGTATTTGGTCCAACAATAGGAGTTTTACGAGTAAAATATGTGGATTTAGCTTTTGGGGCCAACGGGATACCGAAAGTTCATTTTCAGATCAATTGCTTCAAGCGTAACGCGAGTATCGGGTGTATTTGGTCCGAAGATAGGAGTTTCACGAGTAAAATACGTGAATTTGGTTTTTGGGACCAATATGATACCGGAAGTTTATTTTCAGTTCAATTGGGTCAAGCGTAACGCGAATACCGGATGTATTTGGTCCAACAATAGGAGTTTTACGAGTAAAATATATGGATTTGGTTTTTGGGACCAATGGGATACCGAAAGTTTATTTTCAGCCCGATTGGTTCAAGCGTAACGCGAATACCGAGTGTATTTGGTCTATGGATAAGAGTTTTACCGGCAAACTGACGCGGCGTTGGTAACTCAAAGTCACTTAACATTACGATGGACTTGATCTTTGGGACCAATGGGATACCGGAAGTTTATTTTCAATTCAAATGGTTCAAACGTAACGCGAATACCGGGTGTATTTAATCCGACAATAAGAATTTTACGTGTAAAATGACACGGCGTTGTTGGTAACGCAAAGTCATCTGGCAAAGCAGAGGGTAACAAACTACCGGGACGTGGCGCTACTCGTGGTCGTGGCCACCGGATTTTTCTTGGGAAATTACATTGTAATATTTACGCGAAGAACGTAGCATTACGCGGTTCGTAGCTCGGCTAGAGCAACGGGACCAACCGCTACTATGCAATTGTTGCAGTTGCGTGATTATACAGCTTCGCGTACGAGAGCGTTGATGTAGATGGAACGCGTCGTATTTCGCTTAAGTCGCAAACAAAGAATTACGTCAGCTGCGAAAGAAGGCTTCCGAGAAGACGAGGATCACGGATCCAGGATCCGAGATAATAGCTCCTTCTGTCTCGGACACGGGTGTACAGTTGCAAGGAAAAGACTCCCGACTCGGGATTAAGATCCGTCTAACCGAAATTAATTCGTTTCTATAAACTTTATCTTCGACCGTGGCGGAAATTTCGAGTAAAAAGACTGCGAGATAACGAGTTGATGGAACCTAACCTCGATCGCTCGGTGCACGTAGCCCTACGTGACCGAGCAGTCCTTGCCCGAAATATATATACACGTAGCAACGGGCACGAACTCGAAGCGCGTGTCTTTATTCCCTAACCCTTTGCACTCCGAATAATATTCGCCGAAGATGTGGATCGACGTGTTCTCGGCTTCCGAAAATCACTTCTTTTATTTATCTTAATAATTTTACTATATCTTTACTTGATTTCTTCTGCAATTTCCAGAGAAAACTTCAGGGAAACATATTAGGTCGTTTAAGAATTCGTTCCGGTTTTTACTTTTACCATTTAAAATTATACGTCGAATAAACCTTTAAATATTAAGAAAAAATTAATGGCCCTTTTATTTTACGNATTATACGTCGAATAAACCTTTATATATTCAGAAAAAATTTAGTCGCCCTTTTGTTCTACGACTTCTTCCTATCTCGTTGACAAAGACGTTAATCATCGATATAGTTTATAAATTGTGACGAGGAATGTAAATATCACCGCGAACGAACTTATGGGACGACCTAATACATTCTTCAAAAAGTTGTGCTGGAATAAGTTATTATTTCTTAACCCTTAGCACTCCGTAGGCGCCGCTATTGCGCCATATGCTTTCATTGCAGTTAGAAAAACCAGTATAGTTTGCGTTCAATGACTAGCAGATTCTGTGTTAGAAGTTGCTGTACATTATTTCTTAGTGAATTTTGAATTTTATATTATATCAGATAGATTTACCCTTGAGAGAACATGGATGAAGAAGATTATTGGGAAAGTTTTGAGATCAGTGAAAACGAAAGTGATAATGAAATTGATATTGAATTTTTTCTAGACAATTTAGTTGAAAATAATACCCAACAAAGTGAATCTACTGATACTGATAGCAGTGACGATAGCGACGTAATAGTACAAAGAAAAAACGGAAATAAGCCACGGATGCACATGGGAGATTGTTTCCACAAATATCACACTAAGTTAAATTACAAAATATAAATATCAAATTGTATTTTTTTAATCACAAACTACATTAATTAAATAAATAAATTTATAACAACAGATCTTTTTTTTTAAGTAAAACATAAGTTCATTTTTCAGATGCTCCAATGGAAAAATGTCACGGAGTTGTCGCACATTTGAGTGTAAAAACCCTCGGAGTGCTAAGGGTTAATCGCTAGTAAACTTTAATGTCCCCACAGCGGAGTGCAAAGGGTTAATAAAACAGCGCTCCGGTGTCGAAACGCCCTGTTTTATTCAGGCCCCGTGGTAGGGCAGAAAATTATTGTCTCAACCGCGTAACGATCCCCGGCGATTAATCCGCTCGGAGTCTTATGTAACGCAAATTGAAAGCCGAAGTAACGGCGAGCGGGAAAGGAATTATTTCCGCCGCGGGGATACGATACCTGCCGTGTACATACAACGTCTGACTGCCGCAGGGACACGACGCGGAACCACGTGCGTGCGCGCATGCGCGGAACGAGGAGCAACGGAGAATCCACGAGACACGCCGTATATCTGCGAGCCCGATCTCTTCCTCCCGTGTCCACGTCTGTTTACGTGACTCCGTGCACGCGTGTATTCCCAACTATGAATCTCCCCGGCGATCGCCGCTGTGTACACGTCCACCACTTCCTGGTTTGCACCTGACCGTGCCGGGACTAATTAAGGAAACCGTTTCCCCGCCGCGGTACGTCTGTTCCCTGTCGCGGCTGAATAAAGCCTGGAATTCGATCGAAAATCGACGATAGCGCGCGGTATCGGTCCACTCGTCGGGACCGGTGGTGGGGGGTGGGCGAGTTTAATTGGTGCGACGATTATGGGAACCGGATACGAGTGGGGAGAGGTGATCGAGGTAGCCAGCGATGATTCAATGAAGCGCAAACGGTCTTAGGGAGCGCTGTGTTTCGTCCGAGGTTTAATCGACACCGGCGAACGTAACGAAAGCCCGCGTGCTACGGGATATAAATCATCTTCCTTGCGGAATTTCGTCCGAGGAGTACGTGACACGGGTGAGAAAGCGTGTAATTGAAAGGAATAATTGATGAGGGTGCTTTTGTAAGAAGGTAGTAGAGTCTCGCGGAGTTTTACTTTATTTTAGGTGATACCCGAGGGTCGATGATACAGTTTGTTAGGTATTAATTTACGGCTCGAGGATGCTCGGCTCTCATCCTCCACCAGGCTTCTGTCTTCCCTTTGTGAACCGGCAAAGGGAGCTTTCATAGAGTAGATTACGTTTTATATTTTTTACGTCGTTATAGTAGTATTGTCTCGTTATATTTTCTTTTAATCCCCCGTTGTTTCTTCTTTCGTTTATCCATGTATATATTTTGATACAGATAATATTCGAGATACGGAAATTTGAATTAAATTTTCTTCGATTTAGAAAACGTTGGGAAAGTAAGGGTATAGAAAGTGGCCTTGAACGGTTAAACGATTTCAGCCGAGCTATAACACGTCGCCGCGGTTTCCCGCAACAAACGACGTCTGCCATGGGGATTGCCGGTTTATTCTAATTGGAAATCGCGAAGTTACGCGACAGTCGTGAAATAAGTTGTCCGGTTTGGAAAAATCGGCCGCGGTGTCTCCGCTTTCCCGCGAATTTCCACGGCAGTCAACCGGACCGGTCATAATTTCGCGTTCACGTCTAAATGTAACAAGGCTGGACTGGTTTTTCGTCCACGACGTATTACACGTTCGTATCGATAATGCTAATTTATTATCGATTCTCGTCCGGCCGTGTTCACCGACACGCACGTGGGCAGTGTGTGTCGCGATGAAACGCGCACCGGCGTGAAATGCACGCGCGCAGGTGTCACTTTCACGCCTTCTTTGGCAGCGGAGCATCCAGCGCGCTCGCGCGCGCGCATGCGCACGCGTGTGCATGCAAAGATGGCGCGGCGGAGATCGCGTTACGGAGGTGCAGGAATCCAAGACGCGACCGCAATTTCAATCCTATCGGATGGATTTTTACCGCATCGAAAGAAGAAAAGGACCAAACGGATCGCGGTGTGTATCGAATTTAATTTGTTGCTTCGAATTAAATTTCGGCCGAGTCTCGCGTTTCTTTTTCATCCTCGCGATGTCGTCGTGATTCCTCTCGATTCGATAAATCGAAGACACACGGATAATCGAAATTTCATTGCGACTCGTTGATCACGAATGCTTGATTCGATTCGTCGAACTGTGGTGGGGGAAGCTTCGCGGTGGCCTTGAACGATGCGTTAATTTCGCACGAGTTATAGTCGGTTCAACGATGAAAAGAATTATTATAGACACTTTGGGTACGTTCGAATTTTTGAATGTTGGTATTTTCTGGTAGTTTATAGAGACACGAGTACGCGTGTTAAATCGATCTTTAGATACACGATACAGTGAAACGGTACTACCAGATAATGCGAGATAACTCTCACTCTCGGTGCCAACCGATAATTATTCCACGCACATTTCCAGCACGATATAAACCGACATTCTCCAAGCCCAAGTACTCCACTCCTTTCTCGCATCTCTGATACTAGAAACGCACGATTAATCACTGGCTGTAAACATTCCTACTAAACTCACCGTTTTCCTACTACTTTTTATTTCTCGTCGATTATATCACGGAAACTTATATTTTTCAATGACCTATCCAAGATCTCTTTCTGTATCGTATTTAACTATAAAACCTCTACAAATTTACCATTTTACGCACAGTATCATTTGTTTATTTGTAAAATGCATTTTATATTAACACTAGATTTACGGGACCCGTCAATTTGACGGGTGAGTATCTCTAATTATACAATATTAATAAATTTAATCAACTTATATTAAGTTTGTTAATATCATAGTCGTATTTAAATTAAACTCATGGTCTTATTTTTGGAGAAAATACGTAGTTTTCTTTACCCGTAAATCTAACGGGTCTCAATAAAGATAGGTATTTAAAATCGTCCGTAAATCTAGTGTTAATCGGAGTTACGTGTCGCGGCGGCGCTAGTGAGTTAAGCGTCGTCCACCGTTGGTAGAACGAAACTACCGTTTCGCAGAGGTGTAGAGCCTTGCCGAAACAGAAGTTTCCGGATAGTTTCACTGGGAGCGATGACACGATCTAATATCCCTCTAAATTGGAAAGCCGGAGAGAAGAGCGTCGGCCTGGAGCTTTCCAATTTAATGAAAGGATAAGGTAAGCAGCAACGGGTTGCCGTTGTGTTCAGGCATAGCGTGACGCAAATGAAGGTTGCAAGTGGGGACCTGGTCGGAAGGGGATGAAATTGAAATCGTCCCGACGTGTGTGCACGCTTTTACACGCATGTATGTGTACTTGTGTGTGTGTATGTGCGCGTTGGAAGCCGAAGGTTGGGACCCATCGGGATAATTTCCATCGCCTTTTCCTTCCGTAATCAAACCATCCGCGGCTTCTGTGCAATTACGTGGCGAAATTGATTTAAAATCGGATGCCCTCGGCGCGGGTCCAGGAAGAGAGGGGTCGGGATCGCGTTACAATTTCGCTGAAACGTTGCAAAGAGAGAGAGAGAGAAGGAAACGGGAACCGGCGAATATAATTACCCGACGATTCAGCCCCCCTCTTCCGCCACCCTCGTCGCTGCTTCTTCTGTTCTCGCTAATGCGCTTCCGGGGAGGGATAATAAATTCGTCGATGGCGCCTGGCTGCCGGTTGATTCTTCGTTCTTGCGTTAGGGGGCGCTCTGCCAGCCAAGCACTTCTCCGATAGTCATTCGGCCAAAGATTCTGCTCGGGGTTGTTTAACGATCATTGAATTATTAGCAAGTCGAGGGTTTGTCTTGTCAGTGTCGGATTATTAGAATGTGGTGCCTGAGTGTGTCGTATCTGGAATTTATAATATCTCGATATTCATAAATAGACATTAGGAAGTTCTAATTGCTCTGTTTCATCTTCGACAAACAAATTTTATCCTTTGTTTTCCATTTATTTGTTCCATTTATTTTTTCTCGTAAAATAATACCCTCCTCATTTGTACCATGATTTCTGGGACACGTTGAGTTTAATATTCATAAACGAACCTACGTTATCATCGAAGCATAAAGACAGAAGAATATTGCCTCGTTGAAAGACTGCTCCGTAATAAACGATTAGTACGGTAAAATAAATTACATCAAAAGGTAGATTTAATTTAACCAAGATTTAATCAGAGATACTTAGTAGTATAGTTAGTAGTTAATTATCAAACCGTGGTATAGAACAGTCTGGCCGACCCGAGACTCATCTCCCGGCAAACGGTTCTCGAGTTTCTCGGGTTTCTCGCAAAAATGGCAGCTATTTCGTTCATAACACTGGCGAATTTCGCGCGGAGCGGCTGAAAGGGACAGTATGAAGGAAGGCTCGCATAAAATGCGGTATGAAAGAGAAAGGAGGCATGAAATTGGACGGAGCAAGAAGTTAGCTAGATTTCTGTCAACGGAATCAACGACAAAGCTGATGATGTCGCTAGTAGTCGGGAACACTGTTTAATTAGCGAAGTTGTCGAAGCATAGAGGGCGCGTCGGCGGGGCTCGGGAAGAAGAGGCTACCGTGTAATTACACAAAGCGTTCGCTGGAAATTGTGCGAAAAGTGATACAACTCCCTTTGCACGGTAAACTTCAATTTCGTCGGGCGATAAACGCAGCTGCCGCTGCATTCAGAAAATTCTGCGCTAGACAAAGGAAAAGGCGCCCGGCAGAAGCGAGCGTTGTAGAACTCGGTCGCGCCGCCGACGGATATTAGAAGAAATGAAATGTAAACGACGCCCGTGTGTGCTTCCCCTTCCCTACCAGTCTTCTCCTATTCTCTCCCGCGCGCACGCGATTCTACTTCCCGGCGATTATGTCGTTTTTGAAGTTTGTTAAGGGCCGCTGGTACTAATACCGAGAATTACAGACACTTGCACGTCTTAATTGGAGGAGCCTCGAGATAACCGGGGGTTCGCAACCGGAATTTTCCTTTATTTTTCTCCCTCGAAAACCCGCTGTTCCGAGTGTTATTTGCGAGATTAAAGGAATTCCTCGCGATAGGATTGACTGTGCTTCTACCACCTCCTGTTTATTCTTTTTCCTTTTTTCAGACTTCGAATTTTACTTCGAGTAGGGTTTATTTTTCTGGTTCGATGTTTCTTTTAGTAATGTTATCCGAGATTTATGACAATTGCAAGGGTAGTTTGAGAAGGTAGAAATTGAAATGGATTTTAGGGAGAATTTTCGTTAAATTATCCTTCCTCGTTGATCGTGTTATACTAAATCGCGGTTATCGATGATCGGTTTAATCAGCAGTGACATGATTAAACGAGCCGGCTTGTAACGTACACGTTCGTTGGCCTAATCCCGTTGCGTTTGTTGAGATAATCAAACCTCCCCACTCCTTTCGACGTCATTTCCGTGGTTTCTATGCGAAACGTTTGACCGATGAATCACGACTCGATGGTAATTGATTCGATATCGATACAACGCGATGTTACGCCAGGTACGAGTTGAATTTGCGAAATTTATATTTATAAAGTTAGCCACTGCTTAAACGAGTTCAATGTCGAGTCCTCGTACTCGGATGAAATCTCGGGGTAGAAAGAAAATAATTAACGTGGATATCGAAACAGCCGAGTGATAATTAAACCGGGTTAAGAATAATCGTTCGTGATATGTAAGTCAAGTAGAGGAACGAATGGATTTCCGCGGCAGAAAAGTCAAACGCGTCCGCTATTGTGCGTCTGGAATCAATTATTAGCTCAAGGCCGCCGTTGCAGCGCCTCCCCACCACTCCCCCGTAACCCACCACCACCTCTCCGGTACTTTGCCGCTCCGGCTGCAGCTTCTTTCTTTTCTGTTTATTCTGCTTTGCGTCCGTTTCAAAGGCTTTCGAACCGCAGTCCTATATTTCTTTTTAAAGAATTTTCGCCGATAACCTGCCATTGTTTTCCGCCTCTTTTTTTTTCTTTTTTCCCCGTTTTAGCACGGATTATATCCAGGCTGACCTCGTTTCCGAATGTCATTCGACCTCCATTCGCCGTATCGAATCGATACCCTCCATTACGACGAGAGGAATATACAAAGAAGGAAAAATTACGGAATTAAGGTGAAAAGAAACGAATTTTTATCGTTTCGTTTAAAACGTTTAATGTTTAACGAATCGCGGGACGTCGAAGAGGAATCGAAGCGTTTTGAAACTACGAGAGGAGATTACAGTTACGATCGGATGAAGTTGCTACGCCTTTGCGCGGACACGAATCGACAACGCGGTGCACGACGGGTATCCGTCGTCCGGTGGGCCCACGTGAACGACACAGTCGCCGGGTCTGTCATTGCCATAAGTTCGCCTCTCTGCGGTATCACGCCGAAAGATTTATCGGCGCCTGCGAAAATGCGTTTTCTCGCGAATAAATTCGTCGCTGCGTTAAACGCCTGCCTCGTTCGTCATCGCCAGTCCATTGGCGTAACTTTGGACAATCGCGCGAGCGATAGCGTCGGGATTCGGCGTCGAAAGTGTCAAACGACGCGAATAATTGGTACGAAGAAGAATCTGATCGCGTATTCGACACGTGCAAAATTTGAAGCAAAAATAAAATTACGATAGAATATTTTCTTTATCCCTGTCACATTAAAATGCACCCCAAGTTTGTCGTATGACAGGTCAACGTTGTCCCACGCAGAACTGCGGCAATCTAATTTTCATTTCGACAGACGAATTTAATTTCACATTTTTCGTTATTTACATTGTCGATCTTGACATCGTCTTTTGATTATATATAACGTTGTGACGATCGTCGTTCTCACTCTCACAGCCAGATGGCTTCCAAATTAAAGGTGGTTCGAGGATTTCTCGCAAGTCCTCGGTAAACCTTTCTTTCCTATATAAATTTCCACGCCAGGGTCTTCTAGGTAGCTTTACTGCTGAGTCCACTAGCAGGCCCAGGACGAATACCAGGCCAGACCAGAGAGGGAGGACATTTCAACAATGTTGGGGAAGAAGGATCCTCTCCGTAATGTCAAATTTTAGATTTTAAAGTTATACGAATGCACACCCTTCATCGTATTGTTGCCTACGACTGGAATCATCTAACTTTCGTACTCACTATTTATGCCTCAAAAGAAGATAGAGAAGCACAAGAACCATAGCGAAATTACCTCAAAGAAAAGATAGAGAAGCACAAGAACCATATCGAAATACCTCAAAGAAAAAATAAAGAGCACAAGAACTATAGTGAAATACCTGAAAGAAAAAATAGAAAAGCACAAGTAACCATAGCGAATAATACCTGAAAAGAAAGACAGAAAAGCACAGGGAACCATAGCGAAATTAACTCAAAGAAACGATAGAAAAGCACAAGGAACCATAGTGAAATAGCACAAGAATCGTAACGAAATACCTCAAAGAAAAGATAGAAAAGCACAAGGAACCATAGTGAAATACCTGAAAGAAAAGATAGAAAAGTACAAGGAACCATAGTGAAATACCTGAAAGAAAAGATAGAAAAGCACAAGAATCAGAACGAAATATCTCAAAGAAAAGATAGAAAAGCACAGGAACCATAGCGTAATAGCTTATAGAAAAGGTAGAAAAGCAAACAAGGAACCATAGCGAAATACGTCAAAGAACAGATAGAGAAGCACAAGGAGCCATAGCGAATACCTCAAAAAAAAGATAGAGAAGCTCAAGGATCATAGCGAAATACCTTCCAAGAAGATAGAAAAGCTCAAGGATCATAGCGAAAATACCCGAAAAAGAAGCCTAGATCGTACCAAACCCGAAGACCTCTCGCAAC
Source organism: Euglossa dilemma (assembly GCA_002201625.1). Taxonomy (NCBI): domain Eukaryota; kingdom Metazoa; phylum Arthropoda; class Insecta; order Hymenoptera; family Apidae; genus Euglossa; species Euglossa dilemma. Next base: position 4,474,115 of record NIJG01000013.1, on the reverse strand, counting down.
CCGACAACCACGCCAAATTCCTAAACCCATTGGCGTAACCATCGGCACCGCTGTCAGAGGCGAGCCTCTCGACCACTTTTACCGTGCGAACAAAGGCGTTGGTCGACCGCAGTAAAGAACCTATCACGGGCCAATTGGCCAGCCAGCGATGTTCCTTCCCTCGTGCACGCCGTCACCCTCGAACCCGATCCGCCAATTGTTCCCCGCGAGCTGCATATAGACACGTAGACCCGGCTTGGCCTCCGCCAAGAATTCGAGCCTCGGTACCGGCCTTTGTCTACACTGTAGAACGTGTTTAGGGTTGTACGTCAAATATAGGGTGGAGTAGAGCGTCTGTGAGCACACGCAACGCCTACCTTTGTCCGTAACCAGGCCCCGAACGCGGCCACGAAGCGCAGGGAGGAGTAGATCGGCCGCAGAGAGGCTCCACAACACGGATAGAAACCACCGTTCCCTTGTTTTCCAATTAGAGAACCGGTACGACGCGTAGAACAGCGGAAGGCTGATTACCTGGTCACGTGGGAGGACCGCTCTCGACTGCGAAAAATTTTCTCGCCACGCGGTTTCATATTGGAATGAAGGAAGAAGGAGGAAGTGGACCGACGAAAAAGCGATAGATGGATAGATCGGTATATATTCGCGTGTTTTCACTTACGTTCCGCGGATTCGTGCGAGTGGTGTCGTCTGGGTAACACGCGACGAGTTGTAACGGTGCGCGGTGTCTAAGTTCGGGGTAACTCGGGGCCCACTGGTGGGAGGACCGAGTTATTTGTTTCGCGGGAGATAGGTGGTTGTGGGGAGATAGAAGTATTAAAATGGTGGAGATTCATGGTGCGACTGTAGTTGCCAGGTGTGTATATTGGCTGGCAAAATTTGGAAGTATATTAAAATATAGGGTTTTGATTGGAGTATCGTTCCTAGTCAACTTATTTTAATTCAAAATTTGTAGTCAGTCGTGATTAGTACAGCATATCACCATTGATGTCGCCACTATTAACGATGAGTGTTAACGGTACGCGGTGTCTAAGTTCGAGGTAACCCGGGGTCCACTGGTGGGAGGAGCGAGACGTTTCTTTCGCGAGAAATAGGTAGTTGTGGGGAGATAAAAGTATTAAAATGGTGGAGATTCATGGTGCGCCTGCAGTTGCCAGGTGTGTATATAATAGGCTGGGAAAATTTTTGAAATATATTAAAATATAGGGCTTTGATTGGAGTATCGTTCCTAGTCAACTTATTTTAATCCAACATTTTCATTCGATGGTGATTAGTACAGCATATCACCATGGGATTCGCCACTATTAACGTGCACTTGCGNTATCGTTCCTAGTCAACTTATTTTAATGCAAAATTTTGATTCGATGGTGATTAGTATAGCTTACCACCACTTTCGCCATTATTAACGACGAGTAGTAACGGTGCGCGGTGTCTAAGTTCGGGGTAACTGGGGGCCCACTGGTGGGAGGACCGAGTTATTTGTTTCGCGGGAAATAGGTGGTTGTGGGGAGATAGAAGTATTAAAATGGTTGAGATTCATGATGCGACTGCAGTTGCCAGGTGTGTATATAATAGGCTGGGAAAATTTTTGAAATATATTAAAATATAGGGCTTTGATTGGAGTATCATTCCTAGTCAACTTATTTTAATCCAACATTTTCATTCGATGGTGATTAGTACAGCATATCACCATGGGATTCGCCACTATTAACGTGCACTTGCGTTTAGATCCGTTTGCAATCTGGAATTGTGTATATTAACACTAGATTTACAGGACCCATTAATTTGAGAGTTTATGTTGCTCCAATTATACAACATTAACAGATATAACCAACTTACATAAAGTTTATTAATATCATAATTGTTTCTAAATTAAACTCATGGTCTAATTTTTTAAGAAAACACGTGGTGTCCTTTACTCACAAAACCTAACGGATCTCTATAAACATATCTATCCACTAAACATCCGTAAACCTAGTATTAAACATAGAGAGTCCTTTCATTTTCAATTCGATTAATAAACCATCCCAGCCTTCTAATTAGCTACTACAAAATTAAACCCTTTGACTTATGTCACTGCAACCGAGTACACAACCCATTCGGCCCACTTCCATCCCACAAGTCTCCATAGACGTTCAACATCTCTCTATCGAAAGCTGCGTGTAACCAAGTCGAAACCTAACCTAAAAACTCAATCGGCCCACCATCTCCGTCCCACAAGACACCCATACGTGTCTGTCTATGAAAACCTGCATCCGTAACGGCGTCGCGAGCGTGCCTGCAACCGGCGCGTGTGCGCCTGTGGCATTAAGCGATTTTTGCGCGGGGCCCGAAAGGTCACAGCGTGCATCGCAGCGAGTGAACACGTTCGTACGGATAATTCGGTGACCCCTGGAACCCGATTTCGCGCATCCGCGACGGGGTACAGTTACCGGGCCCCGGACTGGTTCCCTTACGGTTTTTCGCCGGCCGAAATCGCGAGGTTAGGTCGCGCGAAGTGGCCGCCAGGCGTCGCGACGGTCGTCCTCGTCGGTGGCACGCTTCCGTCACCGATGGAATTCGCTGACCCCGTTCGAGTGACTGACTTATCCGCCACTGGATCTGTTACGTTCCCCGCGATCGATCGCGGCAAACATTCGGGGATGGAGTTTACCGGATCGTGGAGGGGTTGCACACAGCTGTTTCGAATGGCGCCGATTTTTTTTTGTTTTTTTTTCCCTCCGACCATCGTTTTGTCACGCTTTTCTGCGTTTGACGTCTCTGCGTAGGTGCGAGACCAGTCGTGGGCAGACTCGGACGAGAATATCTCTCGGTGTTATTAACTGGAAACGTATTTAACCGTGAAATATTTCGATGATAAACCCGAAATTATGTACTACACAGATGATAAATCGATTCGGTCTTTTTAGAACTTTCTTCTCTCTCTTTTCTCTCTCTCAATCGCGATTTCATCGCTGCGTTTACTCCTCGAATATTCTGTGGCCACTGTTTTATTCAGACACGTTTTCCTGGACGTCATTCGCACTTGCACGTGTTATATTCGTTATTTCGATGATAAATCCGAAATTATGTACTACACAGGTGATAAATCGATTCGATCTTTTTAGAACTTTCTTCTCTCTTTTTTCTCTCTCTCAATCGCGATTTCATCGCTGCGTTTATTCCTCGAATATTCTGTGGCCACTGTTTTATTCCAGCGCGTTTTCCTGGACGTCATTCGCACTTGCACGTGTTATATTCGTTATTTCGATGATAAATCCGAAATTATGTACTATCCAGCTGATAACTGATTCGGTCTTTTTAGGACTTTCTTCTCTCTTTTTTCTCTCTTTCAATCGCGATTTCATCGTAGCGTTTACTCCTCGATTATTCTGTGGCCACTGTTTTATTCCAGCGCGTTTTCCTGGACGTCATTCGCACTTGCACGTGTTATATTCGTTATTTCGATGATAAATCCGAAATTATGTATTACCTAGCTGATAAATCGATTCGATCTTTTTAGGACTTTCTTCTCTCTTTTCTGTCTGTCTATCGCGATTTCATTGCGGCGTTTACTCCTCGATTATTCTGTGGCCACTGTTTTATTCCAGCACGTTTACCTGGACGTCATTCGCACTGGCTGACACTTGCACGTGTTATATTCGCATCATAGATTAAACGATTATAAAGGAGGCAGTTCCACTCGTTCGATCATACTCGCACTCGCTTGGTTGGGTTTCAATGTTGAATTTTGGTTGTTGCAGTTTGATTTTTACGCGAATATCGAGGTTGATTGTTTTAGTTCGATAAAATGTATATATTGTAACAGTATAGTTTGAGTATATTAAGTGGAATTGTGCGAATGCTGCTTGCAATTATGTTAATTTGATAATATTATATTTCATGGTACAATAGGATCATGTAAATGTTGGTTTTGGTTATTTTAATTTAATTATAGTACACTTTAATGGGATATAGAATCATTCTTGTGAATGGTGGTTTCGTTACTTTAATTTAATTACAGCGTACATTAATAGGACATGGGATCGTGTGAAAGTTGCTTGCAATTATTTCAATTTAATTATAGCGTGCATTAATAGGACATGCGATCATTTGAATGCTACTTGCAATTATTTTAATTTGATTTTTTAGTTTTTTATCAAATTATGCGAATACCGTTTTGTTATCGGATACTTGGTTATTTTAATTTAATAAAAGTACCACGTGTGTAGATATTAATTTATGCTCTGTAAGAATAGTTTAAAGAATAAAATAATGTTCTATGAGGTCACGAGTGGAATCGATTTTTTTCGGATAAAAATAAATTTCGAAAATTCGTAACTTCGCGAAATTAATATCAATTTTCTTTCTTTCATACCACTTCGGTTTTCATCTTTTTTTTTTTCATACTATACGTCGCAGTGTTAAGCATCAATGTTTTCAATGTTAGTAAATATCGTTATTTAAAAACAAGAAATGCAATTGAAGTCTTGAAATGAATTTCGTGTCTAAATTCATGCATAACAGTACAGTTGCAACTCTTGGTTTAATTGATATAGATAGGTACAGTCACATTTGCTATTTGCATCGGTGTATAATGGTGAACTGTTTCGAAGTACCAAAGTGCAGTTACAAGTCTGAGCTACATTGATGTACAGAGGTATACACAGTTGTATTCATTAGTTACATTAATACAATATGTGTAGTGCTCCACTGCTTCGAATGCAGAAGTATAATTGCTAGCAGGATTTACAGCGATGCATGAAAGCCCACTTGCATCATTAACTCAAACCGTGTAACAGGAAAATCATAGGAGAATATCTAACATTTACAATATTCTAAATTTCGAATATTCTGTTCTTAATATCCTAACATTATAATATTTCACATTTCCTCTTTTTTTTTAATTTATTATACGCTACTACATTTTTTCTATTTTTTCATTTCGATGTGATAAAATATAGAGAAGAAAGGAGCGTAGAAGGTAAGAATTATTTAAAAAATAGGTAACAGTATTTATTTGATTTAAATTATATATATATATCGTCTTTTGTATTATACGCTAGTGAACGGAAATATTTCTTCTTTTCAATGCAGATTTCGTATTACGATTAAAATTCCGGTTTCTCCATCGGAGACTAAGGAAATTATCGGAGAAAGGAAGAACTTGGGGAGGTATTATCTCAGAGCGAGATAAATCATCGCCGATCCCGTACTATTCATCGCGAATAATTCGAAAGCTCTCCGGCGTAAGGGGCACGGTATTTTCATCGTTTGCCTTTCTCGAAATTCACCTTTCGTTCCGCCCGGAGAGAGGAAAAAAGAAACACGGGTCTGAAAATCCTTTCATTCGTATGAAGAAGTTCCCGCCGCGTCTGGAATTCCGCGCGAGTGCACGCGTGCACCAGCGCCGGGAGAAATTAAAAAGCGGACGACGAAGAGGGTAAAAGCGAAGCAGCCCTGGGGGTTGCCACGTGTCTTCGCCTTTCTTACTTTCCTCTCTCCCATTTTTCTCCCATCTTTCACGCATCTTTCACGCAACCAACGCGTTTAACGCGTTCCATGCCGCGTGAGACATCGGTGACACGCGACGCGAGTTAAAAGTCGATTTGTCTTTTCCAATCGACGAACATTTTCTTTTCTATAACATATCATAAAATATAATATAATAATATCAAATATATATTGTCTTTTCGATAATTTTTCTCGTTTTTCACATAACCAACGCGTTTAACGCGTTCAGTGCCGTATGAAACATCGGTGACACGCGATGCGAGTTAAAAGTCGATTTGTCTTTTCCAATCGATAAACATTTTCTTTTTCATCACATACCATGAAATATAATATAATAATATCAAATATATATTGTCTTTTCGATAATTTTTCTCGTTTTTCACGCAACCAGCGCGTTTAATGCGTTTAATGCCGTATGAAACATCGGTGACACGCGACACGAGTTAAAAGTCGAATAAGTCTTTTCCAATCGACGAACATTTTCTTTTCTATCGTATACCATATAATGTATTAGGTCCTTCGGAAAGTTATTTTGTTCTTTTTTTTTTATGCGGCTGAAGGAGGCTGTTGACTGTGAAAAAATACAATTAGGTCTGTTGGGAAAAAACGAAATGACTTTCTGAAAGACCTAATAATACAATAATATTAAATATATTTTTTTGATTCGACGAAAACGATTACACGAAGAGCAGTTCACACTTGTGTATTCCGTCGACAATTGTTGCGGTGAAGTTGGTCCTTTTATTAGTATATACGCAACTTTGGTAAATACACACGATACACATACGCACATTTCATAATAGCGACATTGGTTGCCTCGTTCGTTTATCGTACCAGCCTTCGATGCTAATAACAAATATTAGATTTACCGGAAAGTTTTGTCCGTTCATGAAGAGGAAGAAAATAAAGCAATTTTTATCCCATTTAACAATATTTACTGTACGATATAATTTCACATTCACATTAAATTAATTTGTAATCTAAATCTCGCAATAAGTACACGAAGTGAGCAAACCTCTTCTTCCGCAAACACTTCCCAACAAAAAAGGAAATAAATTCCGAAACTAATTGTAAACAATTGTCACAATATCGTTATCGCTAGCGATGCATAGAAACGCAAGATAATTTTTAAATCTCGCGATAAGTACACGAAGCGAGCGAACCTCTTCTTCCATAAACATTTCCCCCCAAAAAAGGGAAGGAAATAAATTCCGAAACCAATCGTAAATAATTGTCACAATATTGTTATAGCTAGCGATGTATAGAAACGAAACATAATTTTTTAATTTCGCAATAAGTACACGAAGCAAGCAAACCTCTTGTTCCGCAAACACTTCCCAAAAAGAAAAAAAGGAAAAAAATTCCGTAGCCAATCATAAACATTTGTCACAATATTGTTATAGCTAGCTACGCATAGAAACGAAAGATCATTTTTAAATCTCGCAATCGGTACGAGTGGGGAGCAAACGTCTTCTTCTGCAAATACTTCCCAAAAAAAAAGAGGATAAAACTTCCGAAGTCAATCGCAAACAATTGTCACAATATCGCTATAGCTATCGACGCATAGAAACGGAAGAAAATTTTTAAATCTCGCAACAAGTACACGAAGCGAGCGAACCTCTTCTTCCATAATAAACACTTCCCCTAAAAAAGGAAAAAAATTCCAAAGCCAATGATAAACAATTATCACAATATTGTTATAGCTAACGATGCATAGAAACGAAAGATAATTTTAAAATCTCGCAATAAGTACACGAAGCGAGCAAACCTCTTGTTCCGCAAACACTTGCTAAGAAAAAGGAAAAATATTCCAAAGTCAATCGTAAACAACTGTCACAATGTCACTAAGGCTCGGAAGCTAGCTATAGAAACAAAAGCGGTAGCACGAGTGGTCGAATGGATGTCGGCATAGCTAATTACCCGCAGCAGCTTTGTCTTCTCCGTTGAACCCTGGGCCCGCGAAACGTGTAACGTCGTTGTCGCGGGCAGAACTCCCGGTGCTGGTCGGGAATTCACGCGGCCACGTCAAGCGCCGGCACATAGACGCGAATAAAGTGCTTTCTGGAACAGCTCGAAAGGGATCGAGTGGCTGTTCCTGAAGGACCGAGAGTCGTCCTCAACGCGAGCTAGCTAACTTTTTCCCGGATTACCAGCTGAAGACGCGTTGTGTGTTTGCCCGGGAGCGTTGCCGGGGTGTTAAAGATGTTGAAAGCGGATGTAGAGGGGATCAAAGGGACCGCGGAAAGGACGTATAAAGTGGCGTCTGGCTCGGATGGTTCCACCTAGCCCTGTTCTCCGTGTTATTCCACCGAGTTTTCACGTGTCTCGAGTTGCCCGAATTTTGATTAAATAGGCTCACTCCGGAGCTCGTTTCGGCCATTGTCTTTGACATTCTAAGCAGAAGACGGTGGATTTCCCCGACACCGCACGTTCAGGGAAGTTAATTGCGAGTTTGGAACGAAGTTTGCTCGGTGATAGAGAGATGTCTTTCTCCCAAGATTTACTGTACGTCGCAGATTAACGATCCTCGATGTTGTTTATTTTAAGCAACGAGGGGATGTCAGTTGTAATTTAACGTCTGTGTTATTTCTCGATTCCATATTGCGAGAGATGAATTAATTATTCAAATTCTGTGACAGGGGAAAAGAATATTATTTGATACTTGACATGCCTGTCATTTAACGAATAAAATTAATAAATTCCGTGACGCGATTAAAATTGTTTTGTTTAATAATCGATGAAAAAGTATACGTATCAACTGCTACGTCTTTTAATAGATAAATCTTGTTACTCGATAAAATAAATATACTCGCTTCCAATAAACGCGAATCAAATACACGGTATTTTCTAAAAGTTTTGGGAAATCGTTGAAAATTCTTGGTGATACGTGAAACAAGCGCAATGGAAAGGAGGCAAAGACGAGTTAAAAAGAACCATAAACATCCCCGATGCTGGAGGCAGCTCGTCGTCAAAAAATATTCCGCGGAAGACTACTGGGGAGAGAAAAGTTGGTTAATTTTCGAAGAATTTCCGCGTCGTGGGAACCGAGGAAAGAAGAAAATTCCTGTTAAATCCGGCACACGGTAATTCCGTCCTATAATAAAATCCCCTCACTCTCGGTTCATCGTATCATCCCTCACGCGGTGCAATTCGTCCCTCCGTCTGGAGAATTTCGAAATTCGTGGTAAGAAGTTGCGCAGACGATGATATCCCGTGTGGAATCTCGTGTGCGAGGCTCGATTCGCTGTGCCGAACGGCCGCTTTATTCTTCATCGGCCGGATGAGAGACGGAAGCGGCGGTTTCCGGTCGAAGGAAGAGACGATCTCGCCTGTTCTATCGCAGCTTGGGCCGCACGGCAGACGCGACTGTCTCGATATTACAAAAGTTCGTCTAGACTGGATCGCGGAACCGGCAGAAAAGCAGGCGCTTCCTTTTCTTACGGCGAAAGATTGCACCGAGCTTCGGGGTAATTTGCGAGAAGCCGTCGGCTGCTACCGTTAAAAAGCTATTTTTCGGCTACCCTAGTCGCTTGGAATAGACGTCGGGGATAGTTTCTTCCGGGCATTGAGCACCGTCACTCTGCTTCCCGCTTTGGCACCGATAGACTCTCGATGCTTCCACCAATAGACGAATACTCGTGGATTCGGTGGATCAGTCGATGAATTATGCAGCTTTTAATTTCACGAAAATTTTTCGGTTGTCGGTAAGTCTTTCGTGACTCTGACTTTGATCCTTAGCAGTTGACAAGTAGATGATATGGATTTTTCATTGACAGATTCTTTAACTCCTCTCTATTTGTAAATTAAGCGTAAATTGTACTTGTGGATTCAGTGGATGAAACGATGAATTATGCCGCTTTTAATTTCACGAAAATTTTTCGTTTGTCGGTAAGTCTTTAGTGACTCTGACTTTGATCCTTCGCTGGTTATAAAATGTTTATACGTAGTACTTGTTTGAGATTCGGCTGACTAATAAACGATTTGGATTTTTCATTGACAGATTCTCTGACCTCTCTCTGTTTGTAAATTAAGTGTAAATGGTACTCGTGGATTCAATGGATGAGACGATGAATTATGCTGCTTTTAATTTCACGAAAATTTTTCGTTTGTTAGTAAGTCTCTAATGACTCTGACTTTGATCCTTCATTGATTATAAAATACTTATAAGTAGTACTTGTTTGAGATCTCTAGGTCTCGAGTGACTCTGACTTTGATCCTTAACAGTTGACAAGTAGATGATTTGGATTTTTCATTGACAGATTCTCTGACTCTTCTCGGACTGTAAATTAAATGATTTTTCATTGATTAATTCTTAAGTGATTCCGATTCTCCGATTGTAAATTAAGCGTAAATGGTACTCGTGGATTCAGTGAATGAGTCGATGAATTATGCCGCTTTTAATTTCACGAATATTTTTCATAGTTCATGGTTAGTAGGTCTTGCTGTTTCTCGCTTTGATTCTTCACTGATTCTGACTCTGATCTTTCGCTGTTCATAAGGTGATTGTAAGTGGTACTTATTTCAGATTCACTTGATAACTAGATGATTTCGATTTTTCATTGAGCGATTCTTAAGTGATTCCGATTCTCTGACCCCCCTCTGAATGTAAATTACGTTTAAATGGTACTCGTGGATTCAGTGGACGAGGTAGATGAATTATACAGTTTTTAATTTAACGAATATTTTAATAATTCTTCCTCTCTTTATTTTCAATTTTTCTTTGGCTGCTTCTAACCATGTATCCACACGTATATTGCAATACTTTTACGTCCCTTAACCCTTTGACTGCCACGCCGAAATCATATGTTTGGCCCATGACGCCACGGCATTATTTTTATTATTCAAAGCATATAATAGCAAAATAATAATGAATTAGAAGGCAATATTTTTATCAAATGGAGCGTTTCTCTTACTGGTGGTCACGGGTGACCACCGTGGCGTCTTAGTAACGGTTCGACGAAGATTACGGCACGAATTGCAAAAAAAAAGAAGGGCGAGCGTACCTGGAACGAAAATTTTGCAGGGAANCTTAGTAACGGTTCGACGAAGATTACGGCACGAATTGCAAAAAAAAAGAAGGGCGAGCGTACCTGGAACGAAAATTTTGCAGGGAATGTTACAAAAAAAATTCCAAACTATTTGAGTGAAAAATTGTTAAAAATAAAACCAACAAGGTGACCACTTATTGTCCGAATTATATTGGTGCGCCGCATTTATGTTTGGAGTGCTTTAACAAAGTGCACCGTTAGATGCAAGATTTATTCTAACATTTTGTTATTCTTTATTGTTCTAATAAAAAATTTTAATCGTTCAATGTGGCACATTTCATTTCAATGTATCTTCTATACATCGGCCATATTCAAATACGCTAACTCTCGATTTTCATTTAGTTTTTTAGAATTGTAAAAAGTTGAAAGACTCCGATCACCCATGACCACCGTGGCGTCACGGGAGAAACCGTTGCCGGTCATATGTGACCACCATAGCAGTGAAAGTGTTAACTTCTTACCATCTATGCAACCATATTATCTAATATTATATTATCACTCGCTTATCGTTGTACGAAAAATTCTCTGCCATAAATTCCACCGCTCTTCGAAACGTTTAAAACACATGGAGGAAGAGACCATACGGTGGGTATTTATCGCGCCTTTTCCCCATAACTCGATCAAAGTCCGAGCCCCATCTAAATCGAGATACCAGTCGCTGAGAGGTCGGAGAAATCGAGAGCTGGAAGGGAAATCGGGGGCTGACGTGGTTGTCAGATAAATCGTCCGAGATACGTAGCTCTCTTATTCGAAGAAATACGGTCGGAAGCGGGCCAGATACTCCTGGCTTCCGGTGCATTCCGCGGCGAACGATAGCGAGCTGTGCGTGAATCCGAATTGGCCACCTCTTTTCCTTCCTCTTTTCCTCTCTTTTTCTTCCCGTCTCTCCTTATTTCCCGGCATACGTCGAGGCCTGACAACGATATCAGTCGATTGAATTCCACGGGACTCCTCGGCGATGCCCATAAATTTCGCGTGCCCGATACCAAGCAGCCGAAGCTCGCGTGGAAATCGGTCGAAAGGGAAATGACGTGTCGAAGGAAACACGGACAGGCTCCCCATGGGCTCGATCCGACCATCGACCCCATCGCCACCGTATTTGTCATTCATGAATCCAACTTCTTTCTATTTTTTGTTTGTTTCTTCTTTTCCTTCTTTCGAAGGCTGCTGCGCGTGGGTGTATGGGCGGTGAAGAGGAATATGTATTCGTGGGTTTAGAAGTGGGCTGTGGCGAGGGTAAAATTGGCGAGGAGTTGACGAGATGGAATCGAGGATCGTCCTTTTCTTTTGTTTCTTTTATCCTCTGTTTTTCTCTTCTTTTATTCTTCCGTTTATTCGGTTTCTTAGAATTTCCATTTGGATATTTCTTTTTATCTTATTTCTGTTATTTCTCTAGTTCCCTTCTTTGAGACGATTGTGAGAAGTTTTCGTGAGTTTGAGAGTGAGTTAGGAGAGAGAAAAATTGTGAAAAGGTGTTGACGAGATGGAATCGAGGATCGTCCTTTTCTTTTGTTTCTTTTATCCTCTGTTTCTCTCTTATTCTTCCGTTTATTCGTATTATTATTAAAATTCTCCTTTCAATACTTCTTTTTATTTTATTTCTGTAGTTCTCTTTTTTGAGACGTTGGTGAGAAGTATTCGTAGGTTTGAATATAAGTTGGGAGAGGGTAAAAATAGGTGTCTAGGAGTAATCGAGGATCAATGTTTTCCTTTAAGTATTTTTCCTCTCTTTGTCAGCTTCCTATTTTTAGTCATTACATCATCCTTTCGATGTAAACGATGGTCGATAAAAAAAGACACGCGTGAGATATTTTTTCGAGCACCGTCTCTCGAATATATTTCTTCAAAATCCATTTATAACGATTAAATATGATCCCTTATAAGATAAAACTCTGCTAGACTCTCGGAAAGCCACGAGGAGTCATCAGCTCGGCCGATTCCACGGAATAAAACGGAAGTTTCGTTCTAACTGGATGTCCGTGCGGCAAGTTTCATATTCCTCGGGAATATTCCTGGAAATTGCAGTGTCCTGCGTCGGTCTCTTCACCCCGGTTCCGGTAAAGTAGACACGGAGGGGCGATGCCTGTGGACCGTATCTGCCGCGAATTTCGCGGGAAAGCGATGTAACAATACCATTCTCGCGTGAAGTAATCGTATTCCGATATAGGCGGTGGCTTCTATGCATAACGTTCGCCGGAAATGAAAAGACTTTCCCCGCGTTTGCTTCCTCATCCGCGTCGCTGGCCTTGCGGTAACCACTTGCAGACTTCTCGTCTTGAAAGATGGTTCTCTGGCTGTTGGTTACAGTTTTTGCTTTTTAAATCCACCCTTTCGCAAATCAGATTCGACCTTTTCAAAATCAAATTCACCCTTTTGCAAATCAAGTTAGTACTTCTACGTAAAATTCGTCTTTTTGTAAATCAAATTCGTCGTTTTCAAAATCAAATTCATCCTTTTGTAAATCAAGTAAGTACTTCTGCATAAAATTCATCCAAAGTTCATTCGGTTCAAAGGGCAAAACTTGTATTCATCGTTTTGTAATTCAAGTAAGGATTTGTACAGAAAATTCATAGTTTTGTAAATCAAATAAGTACTTCTATAGAAAATTCATCCAAAGTTCATTCGGTTCAATGTGCAAAACTTGTATTCATGGTTTTGTAAATGAAGTAAATACTTCTACATAAAATTCATCCAAAGTTCATTCGGTTCAGTGTGCAAACCTGTATTCATCGTTTTGTAAATGAAGTAAGTACTTCTCCAAAAAATTCATCCAAAGTTCATTCGGTTCAGTGTGCAAACCTGTATTCATCGTTTTGTAAATGAAGTAAGTACTTCTCCAGAAAATTCATCCAAAGTTCATTCGGTTCAACGTGCAAAACTTGTATTCATAGTTTTGTAAATCAAGTAAGTACTTCTATAGAAAATTCATCCAAAATTCATTCGTTTCGAAGTGCAAAACTTGTATTCATCGTTTTGTAAATCAAGTAAGGATTTGTACAGAAAATTCATCGTTTTATAAATGAAGAAAATACTTCTACATAAAATTCATCCAAAGTTCATTCGGTTCAAAGTGCAAAGCTTGTATTCATGGTTTTGTAAATCAAGTAAGTACTTCTGCATAAAATTCATCCAAAATTCATTCGTTTCGAAGTGCAAAACTTGTATTCATGGTTTTATAAATCAAGTAAGTACTTCTCCAGAAAATTCATCCAAAGTTCATTCGGTTCAAAGTGCGAAACTTGTATTCCACGACGATTTCGCTCGAGTCGACTTTCATTGGCTGTGAAAAAGAAGACTTTTGCTGGATGTCTGCGAGTCTGGAAGATGAGCGAATGGAATGTGGGGGTCTGATTGGTCGTGCCAGAGTAGGTCAATCTTGGTGGAGATCGCGAAGATCGGGGACATGAATTTTCATTATTGGCTGGAAATGTCACGTGGCGTTACATGATACAGTGTAACGAAGAGAATAGGATGTATCGGGACTTAAATGGAAGAGAGCAAAGGTCAGCAGCGAAGACTCACGTGGGTTTTATATGGCCACGAGGCATTTTTAAGCGTCTTCCATTGAGCAGAATGGTGTAATTATTGGACGGTCGTCTATCGGATAGCGATAAAGGAATAATTCGTAATTAAAATGAAATTAAAGTACTTTCGATACTCCTGATCACGTCTAAACTTCAAAAATATAAAACAGGAGGAGTTGTATTAAAAAAAGTAATGATACCTGTGTTAAAAGAAAAATCGAAAAGATAAGTGATGAAGGTGACAACGTTTGCTGCGAAATTTTTAATAAAATATTTTTACAAAATCACCATTTGGGTCCTGATAGATTTACGCGTTAATGAAAAGATTTGTCAACCTTTGAAATAGAGGTACAAAATGGCACAAACAAAATGGGATTAAAGCACGTGGGAAAATAATTACGAAAGTGTCACTCGTGGGGTCGCTGGAAGTGCGAAGAAGTGGCCTTGAGCGACCAATTGATTTTGGAGTGACTATAAACCTGCTTGAATAAGATATCACGCTTCGAAACTGTCTTCCTCGCGGCTGTGCTCTATTCCCCGATCAATTTCCCGATACCACTCGATCAACTATACCACCGAGTGTATAGGTGCCACAGACGACCAAATAAAATCGGATTCGTTAGATCAAAAAAAAAAAACCATCGCTTTGAATTTCTCTACCACATCTATAATTCTATAGTACTCTTTACTGCACCATCGACTGTGCTATTTTCCATATATTCTAGTACCATAATATTTATAACATTTAAAGTCGTAATCCATTTAAGCAAACTAGATACTAGATTTAATATTTAAATAAAATTAACCCTTTGCCTGCGGCGCGCTCTCGGAAGAATCCGTCAATACGGACGGCGCGTTATTTGCATGTCAGTCGTTGCGACTTTCTACTGACCAAAAGAGGATCCGAAGATTTAGTACTATTCTTAGGGTTTAAAAAGTAGTAATTACAAAAAAATTAAAATATTTTTAGAATATTTTTATTCATTTTAAGTAACTGTTTAAACTACTTTAATTTACTTAACTTAATTTGTACATCATTTCTTCAATAACAATAGGTGATAATTAAATACAAAGAAAAAAATCGAAAATTAATAACAAGGAACAAATTCATTTTAACAATTTTAGCATAAAGATAATCAAACGGTAATTGTTGCAGGTCAATGATTCTATTGCAGAAATCATCAT
>NIJG01000013.1:4444411-4458809 GCA_002201625.1 Euglossa dilemma | reverse complement strand
ATATATTGATGGATACGTGGCGACGTATATATACGTCTTTAGCACTCAAAGGGTTAAAAAAAAAATAAATACATAAACGACCGACGTAATGAATTAGGTAAACTTAATTTTTAAATAAAATAGCAACGTTTTAATTCTCCAGCTTAGTACAGTGAAATTTCAAAAGGAATAACCTTCGACCTGTCGCGACGACAATGTCGCGTGGCAATTAAGTAGAATAAGCAGTAGGTACGTCCGGCAACAATGAGGCTGTTTCGGCCAGGGTTACGTGCAGAAATGCAACGGATCAACAGTGCTGCTTGATGAAGTTAAGTGGTCGGTCGGTGGCAGGCTAATTAAGTTAGTTAGTTTGGAGGTTAGCTACCAGGAGGCTATGTTAACTTACTGAATGTTCAGAATGTGGGAAATGTTATTTATGACACTTTGAGGCCACCACCCTCGTCCTTTCAGCGTGCTCTAACCTCGCCTGGCAACTTTCAGTTTTGCTTAAAATCCACGCCGAGAGTGACATCCAAGTAGATCTTATTCTAAACACCGTTTTTTTCTATTTTTCTTCATTTATCGCCTTTCTAACGAATACTTTTGTTTCTTCAATGCGTGAGAAACGAGGTTGAATCGAGGTACGACAGAGAAATTGGTAAGATCATGGTTTTTGGTTAGATTGAGACTTTATGGAAATCTAAAGTTTTGTTGAAGTGTAGAAAGATTCTCGATTTCGAATAGAATTCCAGTTGGTGTCGAATTTTCAAAAGTTTGTTCAATTTTATTGACAGAGAAACGAGGGACAGAAGTAGGAGAAATTCTGAAATTGAAACATAAAATTCTCAGTTAACGAAGTTTGAATTCTGAGAGATGCAAAGACTCTTCTCGATTTCGAATAGAATTGATTTCGCTGATGTCGAATTTTCAAAAATTTGTTCAGTTTTATTGACAGAGAAACGAGGGACTGAAGTAGGAGAAATTGTGGAATTGAAACATCAAATTCCCGGTTAACGAAGTTTGAATTCTGAGAGATGCAAGGACTCTTCTCGATTTCGAATAGAATTGATTTCGTTGGTATCGAATTTTCAAAAATTTGTTCGATTTCATTGACAGAGGAAACATCGAAGCACCATGTGTAGATACATAATAAAGCCTTCGCTATCTTAAGAAATGAAAACAAAAATTTAAAGATAAAATTCCCAGTTAATCGAGTCTCAATTCTGAAAGAATCAAAGACTCTATAAGACTTACGATGACAATTCAACCGAAGTTCGATCAGAATCTTCCAAGAAATCTGAAGAACCCTGTCGATTCGACATGCCTGTTATTCAACCTTTACGAGCAAGAGAAAAGAAGGAAGAAACACGCGAAAAGGGAATATACACTGGATCCTTGATGGCGAAAATTCGGAGGAAACTGGTGGTAACCACTGTAATCCCAAGGGGCCAGCCAGGGTGATTTATCCCGGTAGGTAAGTCGCAGAGAGAATTCGTAGGTGGACGAGACGCGGAAGTTGGCTGGAATGGCTAAAACACACGTGGGCCGCCGGTGGAGCAGGCGGGGTCTCTGAATTATCCGAGTTAGCAGAAATCGCCGGAAGCGGTGGCCAGAGCCAAGACAGGCAGCCAACTTGCCGCATACTTGGGCAAACTCGCCCGCCTGTAGCGCGGAATAATTAATAGGCTATCGTTCCGGCCTAGCTGGACCGTGTGTGTACCGACTCTTGGCTATGTTGCTGCAAGTGGCCGTGCAACTTTTATGGATTTCGAGAAATCCGCGCACCCTCGCCACGTGCTGCACCAACAGAGTCTTTCTATGTGCAGGTTGGTCCATAGGTGCTGCGAGATCTAGGCTGTGTCCTAGCTGGAGGATAGGCAGAGAAGCAAAGCTTGAAATTTGAGAGATTCTTTTAACTTTGCCGTTTCATAACCTGGTGTCCTTAGGGTGAGTCTTCTCTAGTTTGGCTAGTGACGAAGATTTGATTCGCCTACGAGGTTGTTCAGAGATAGAGTTTCTTACAGCTGATGGAGTCATCTGTGTCGTCATCTGTGCGTGAGTCTATTAGATTGGTTGGTTTTGATGATACTGATGGTTTGGGTGATTTTGTTAGGTGGATTGGTCTAGTCTAACCATGTTTGGCTGGTGACAGAGATTTGATTCGTCTACGAGGGGTTGTTCAGAGATAGAGTTTCTTCTCATCTGTGCGTGAGTCTACTGGATTGGTTCGTTTTGGTGATACTGATGGTTTGGGTGATTTTGTTAGGTGGATTGGTCTAGTCTAACCTTGGCTGGCTAGTGACAGAGGTGTAGGTTGTGTTCTAGTTGAAGGATAGTCAGAGAAGCAAGGCTTGAAATTTGAGAGATTCTTTTAACTTTGCCGTTTCATAACCTGGTGTCCTTAGGGTGGGTCTTCTCTAGTTTGGCTAGTGACGAAGATTTGATTCGTCTATAAGATTGTTTAGAGATAAAGTTTCTTACAGCTGATGGAGTCAACTGTGTCGTCATCTGTGCGTGAGTCTATTAGATTGGTTGGTTTTGGTAATACTGATGATTTAGGTGATTTTGCGATGTGTATTGTTCTACTCTATTTTTGGTTGGCTGGTGACAGATTTGATTCATCTATGAGGTTGTTCAGAGATAGAGTTTCGTTAGAGTTAGAGTTCGTTAGACTGTGTCGTTATCTGTTCATAAGTCTATTCGATTGGTTGGTTTTGATGATACTGATGGTTTAGGTGATTTTACGTCATCTGTATGTTGGATCAAGTAATTTTGGTAATACTGACGGTTCGGGTGATTTTGTGAGATGTTATGATTGCTTTTCGTGATACTAATAATGGTTCAGAAGATTTAGCGGAGTCTTATAGTCTTCTCTAACCTAATCTAGAGCTGTGTCATATCTTAGTCTATTGAATTGATCAATCTTCGCAATACTAACCACTCGAGCAATTTTGTTAGAAGTTATGGTTTAATTTAACCTAACCCAGACCGTGTCGTCTGAATATTAGTCTATTAAACTGAGTAATTCTGATAATACTCACGGTTCTGGAGCTTTGGGGAAGTTATAGTACAATCCAAGTGAATTTACATCGGTTTTCTCTTTGTTATCTTCCAGAAGTAGCAAATGAGTAACAAAGCAGTGAAAAAGGAAATAGAAAATTTTACGGGAACGGAGGAAAAAGGAGATTATCAGTGATCCAGGTCAGGCACTAAACTACCGGGTAGTAAAGTGCAAACACAATAATCCGTGATCGTAGAGAAAATTAGCGCACTTTGGCTTTCACCACTTGAAACGATCGTTTAACTGGCCGGATAAGCAGTCGAGTAAATAGATGTCCTATCAGATTGTGTGTCACGAAAGCGTGACACGCGAACACGTTTTGAATTAACACGTTACAAACTCAACAAACCGGGTGAGTGGCATTGATCGAAAAGTTGGATCGGGACGATAAGACGAAGCACGGAAGTACACGGGTTATCCCTGTTCCTGCAGGAGCACCTCGAAAAAAACGTCTGAATTTTCGTATTAATAAAATCGATCATGCTTGTACGACGTTATCGAGGTCGGTGTTGTGCTTTAAATTCCTGAATAATCGCATAACAATGCGCGAGATTATACTTTATGGAGAAATTCTCTTTCTGGTCATTTTAAAACTATTTTTATTTTTATTTCGGGTCAAATATCGGACCGACAGTTATTTAAAAGCGGAATGCAATTGTATAAATATCGTTGAAAAGAATAACTGGTTCGAAATTTTTTAATTTTAAAAAATAAATAGGATAGAGATGTGCGGAATTAAAAGCTCGCGAAATTTAAAGGTGTGAGTAATTAAAAAGTTGAGGAATTTAATATACGAAAGTTTTAAATATTGGAGGCTAGAAATATGGAAATTCCTAAATTTAAAAATTATCAAATTCGAAGGTTCCTAAATTCGATAATCTGAAATATGAGAATGTAAAATTTTAAAGTTTCGCTATTTACTCGTCGAAAATTCGAGGATTGCTTCTTAAAATTCTTAAATTTGTAAACCTGAGATTAAAAAATTCTTAAATCCAATATAAAGTTCGGAAGTTAGATAATTCAAAGATATTCTGTCAACCCAGCTTTTCGATTATTTTCCTGCATGCTATTCCGTTTATCGGGTCGCGATAAATTTCTATAAGCATGAGACGGTAGCAGCTAATACATCACCTCGCGTAACAATCCATCAAGCAGGCGAAAAATATGGAAAAACAAGCGAGTCGATCTTATTGTCACGCGACTCGCTGCTCGTGTCGAGCCTGATGACCGCTTTTATGAATGAACACATACGTCTTCCTCCATTTTTCTCTTTTAATACACCTTTCTCGTCGCATTCGAAAGTGATTCATTCCCGTTGTCTCGGAAACCGTTCTTTTTTCGACGATATCTCACAACGATACGCGAAATATCAAACTCCCCTTTAGAATCACTCCTATATCCTCGATTATACGTAACAAAACGTAACATTAATAATCATTTCAATTATAATTCTTAATCGTGCTGAAATTAATCGAACGAGATAATTAAACGAGATACCGAGAAACGAGAATGAATTATTTTACAGCTTTCAAGGCGATTTCGCTTCGGAATGAAAATTATAAAACGGAACACGCCTTGTTTGAAACTTTTAAACGGCGAGTCGGGAATATGATTATATTCGATGCTAAGATATAATGCTTCCGGTAACAAACGGTGCGCTGGGAATGAAATTTTACAAAATGGAGAATATGAAAAGGATGGATAAAAATTTTTTTAAAATTGCAATGCGAAACAGGGAAACAAAGGGAATAATCCCGCAAAAAGGTATGGAGGGAAGTTAAAAAATTGCAATTTAATATAAAGTAGTGTGGGAGCGGAAAGAAAAGGGGCGCAAGCGTGTGTGCGAGGGTCTGTGTAAACGTGTGTAAACGTGTGCGAACGTCGCGGGGTCGTTAACGCGCGTATTCGAAACAGTGGCAGCTGTTTATTTCCCGACGTTGAAACTGGCGCGACATTTTCGCCTTCAATGTAAAATGCACTCACGTGCAGCAGTCTACGGTGAATCACATAATTATAATACCCGTAGAAAAATTAAGTTTTGTTCCGCTCCGAACACGTTCCTCGTTATTGCGCCGTATTGAGAGAAAATGTGAAAAGAAACGTGAATTAAAAAATATAGCAAAACGTCCTGTCGCTGTGCAGACGCGAATAATATTATAATATCAACGAGACTTAACGCGACGTTTAATATTTCTGTAAGTCTCCGAACATTTTCGAAAATACATTTTTCGTATCTGATAAATATACAATTTTTATATATAATAATAAAATGAGATATATTAACGCGAAAGGAAATTAAAATGAAATTGAAGGAATATGATTTCAACGGAAATAAATGTAAATTTGACTTTGCCGAGGAGAGAAATAATTTTATATCTTTTCACGCTAAACAACTTTTTCGAAAGTATCTTTTTTATACGTTCTATCCCCCTAAGGTACTCTCCAACCTCGAATCAAAAGCAACACATCATTATATATACGTAATAGAATACCCTAAAACACTAACCAGCTTCTTCTAGAATCAGCAGACTATAAATTCCAATCGTTTATTAAAAGACATATACAATAGTAATAGTATTAAATACAAAATGCATCATTAAATACCACAGTTTCAATTAATCCTAATTGCTTCGTAATCCCGTGAAAACCCTATGCATTTAGCTGGCAGCTTCGAAATTTCATAGACCGTTCCTAATCGTTGTAAATAATACCTAAAATGGTTGCGTAAATTTCAACAAGAAGAGTAGCAAATTATCATCAATTTCACTAATAATCATTTTCGTTACAGAAGACTAGAAACTCAAAGATTTTCTATCAAAAAAATATCTTTTAGAATGGTAAATCAATATTAGTTTAATTATTCAATTTCAATGCCTCATAGACTACCGCGTTATCTTAAATTTACTATATCGATTAACCCTTAACAAACGAATGCCGCCATACTCGCGACATTATGAATATTCTAAAAAAATCAAATGCCGCCGTACACGCGGCATGATGTGATATTTTATGAAATCTGTTAGGTTTGGCCTTATTTATACATGCAACAATTAAGGGCGATCGGCAATTGTTTTTTGTCGTGCTCTGGAACGCATTCCTCTCATTCCTCTCCGAGGATTCAGCGAAAATACATCGTTTTATATGCGGTCAATAAAGTTTGTTATCGTCATTTTCGGAGCACTATCTGTTAGAAGAAAGAGAAACGAAGTCGTGCGTACATGCGTGCCATTTTTTTTTCCACACCCAAAAAAAATATAAGTAATTTTGTATAAATATATCGTTAATCTATAAAAAATAAATTTATAAATGTATACAAATCTATACATTACATACACGCATCTATTTGTTTATTTCAATTCCTATTATTTTTCTGAAATTTTCACTTCAGTATTCTTTTGTACGGATATATCTGTTCATATACTACCTATTATTACTGTAAGTTTTCATAAAATCAAATAAAGCGATATTAATTATGCATCTTTTCTCGCTCTGGAAATTAAGCACTTAATTTCCTAAAAATCCGTCGACTTACTGGTCTTAGTATTAGAAAAATGCGCTCGTTCGTTAAGGGTTAATATCTATCTTGGAAATTTTATTAAATAATAATCGAAGATCTCGAGTGTTAATCCTTTCAAATGTCAAAGTAAAATATTCGATATTTCATGAGTATTATTAGTAATACTAAATATTCAAAGCAAAGTATATTTAACGTGATGGAAAGGTGAAATGATTTTCGACTATAATCTCGCGATTCGGTGAATAAATCGAAAGGGAAGAGACAGCTTTAATACCCTCGCGACTGTACCACCTACGCGCTATATCTGCGCGCATTATGCTGGAAAGAAACGGGCGATTTATCGGGAAACGTATTCATTAAGGAAGAAAACAGGCACAAGTGTCGCTCGACCTCGTTACGGGTCGTGCAATTATGTTAGGACCCTCTTGCATTCTTGAAAATGTAGGAAATTGAAGGAACGAAGTGGAAGGGATGAGAAGGGGCGGCGGAGGACCTGCATTAAATTCATCTTCGTCCCCGTAAAAAGGTCTTGTCTCCCCCGATACAATTTCCGGCGAAGCGTGCAGCCGTTCGCAGTCACGGTCCGCTGAATTTCAAGTTTCAGTTTCTAAAAGAAGAGGGAAGTGACCCATTTTTTCTGCCGAATCAGATACACCGCGCCATCCCTTAATTAATAACCCACGAAAATGAGGCGCGTGCTCGCTGGAACACACGCACACGCGTGTTCCTCCAATGGATGCTGCGCAAAGGGAAATGGCATATCTCCTGGCTTTTGTCACTGGTGGCTGCTTTTTTTATTTCGAAACTCTCTGGCTCTTCCTATTCTCCCTATTTTTTTCTCTTTTCGTATTTTCGAATTTTTTAATGCTATCGTATTGCCTCCTTTTAATTTTTAACATTTGGTTTACGGACGTTTTTGTATACTTATCTTTATGGAGATCCGTCAGATTTACGGGTAAAGAAAACTACGTATTCTCTTAAAAAATAAGACCATGAGTTTAATTTAAAAACAATTAAAATATTAACAAACTTAATATAAATTGATTAACTCTATTAATATTGTGTAATTGGAGCAAGCCACCTGTCAAATTGACGGGTCCCGTAAATCTAGTGCTAACCAACTTAATATAAGTTGATTAAATCTATTAATATTGTATAATTGGAGCAATTCAATCGTCAAATTGACGGGTCCCGTAAATCTAGCGTTAAGAAACACCTTCGATATTTTTTGGATATATATTTTAGGTTTGCTGGAAACATGTATATATGCAATTGTAACGTTTTCTTCATTTCTATATAATAGAAATGATTCTATTTCGGGTACTTCGTTTTAATCTTCACTTATTATATAAATTCGTGTGTTTTTTCTTTCTCTTTTTTTTGTATTCTGTTCTACAATTAATGGATCATTTTATGAATAATTATATAGAAATTACGCGATCATTATGAAACGTTTGAAATTGTTAATATTCCAATGATAAGCAAGCTTCGAAAACACCCAATTATCCCTATTACGTAATTACTATTTCTGCGAATGTATTATTATTATTACATAAATTTCGTCATTATTAATTAGTCCGTTAGATAAATTATATACACATCAATCACGTTTTAACCACGTTTTACTCGGTAATACTACAATGATACAAAACTTCGAAAACCCTGAGCTAATCCAATTCTCTTTCTCTACCATCAGTGCTGTGTGTTTACTGCATTTTAGCGACTACCGCTTGGGCCCGAGTTTCGTCGAGCTAAATGGTACGGCAAGGGGTTAAACCTCACGTTCCTCCACCTTCATATATTTCCATGAATCTGGGCGCGCCGGTCACCGGTGGCCCCCACGGCGCTGTAATCAAATCTAGCGCCGGTCACCGGTGACCCCCGCGGCAGCCAACGCGTTAAATGATATCCTACAGACTCGTCGACGCGCATATTTATTTTATCAAGCGGTTAAAATCCACGATTCTCCCGAACCAAAAACTACTACCATTTCTCCCGAAAAATCAGAAACTAGTAAACAGGAATTTCAAGTGGAACTTGAAATTCGCGTCAATATCCGCCATGTTGTCGGTATCTTGAAAATACCGACGGAAGAGAAACGACGAGCGGATCGGTGATGCAACACGTTCCCGCGAGGACGACGCTGGTTCCTGCCGGAAGAATAATAGCGGAGGATGCCGGCGCGGAGAGGCGCGAGAGGAGAAAACGAGAGCGGATGATGGAGCTTCTTGGCCACTCTCTTTCTCTCGAGTTAAGTGGTTAGCAGCGGAGAAGCGGTTTCGATTAGCCAGCTCGTTGAACCCGCGCCTCGACGATCGACGTCGCGCGAGAAGGCCCAACGAGGACCCTGTCTCTCTCCTCTCTCTCTCCTCTCCCGTCGCTCTATATCGCGTTTGTCTGCCGGTGATCTATGACGACGTGAGTCGGTCGATGGTGAAATTGCAGGCAATTGTTTCGTCGAGAGGACTCGGATCCCTTCGCTGAGATTGGCTCTCGTTCTTCCTTCGCTCTTGGCACCATCTTACGGTCCCGTCTATCCCTGCCTTTCCTCTTTCCTTTCGTTTCCGGGAATAAGAGAGTGAGAGAGAGAGATGGTCGAGGGATGATAGTCGAGTGATTAATCGGTTATGCGTGATAGTTTGCTCGGTGGGTTACGGTGGGTCAGGAATTGGAACCAGAGACATTTAGGGTAGTGAGACAGGACACGGCGAGGGTTCCTCGAGTGCCAGGCAAGTATTTTGAAGCACGGATTGTTGGGACACAATGGGGACTGAATAGTCGTAAGTAGGGTAAAACTGGATATATCTCTGTCCTGTGTTTCACGTTTATTCCGTGTACGTGTGGAATCGAGATCGGCTAGAGTTTCGCAGTATCGTGCACCTTTTATTTTTGTTAACGCAGTGTTTAGAAAAGTATTACAAATTTTTTAAATAATCAACCAAATATAGTTTAACGAGGCTCTTGGAAAAACTCTGAGAAAGCGATACTTCCTCCTGTTTGTAATTTTAACATCTTAAAATTCGAGTCCCGGGGAGTTAGATTTTTAGAAATTTGAGGTAGAAATTTTTAGAAATTTAGGGTAGTAGGACGCTCTCGAGAACGAGCTGTCTGTCAGAAAAATCTGTATTCAAAATATAAACGTACGGAACTCGAGAGAAATTAGAACACCTAAATCCGTGATACTTTAAAACTAGAAACGTGGAAGAATTATTAAATTCCTGGGAATCCTGAACGCTTACTTAAAACATCGCGAATATCACTCCAGAAATATCGGAACCGATTATACCCGCGGAAAAATTGGAAAAAATTGGTAAAACTCGCGATGTAGTGTTGTTTAAAGCCACAAGAGCCGAGAACAGTTCTACCAAGCCACCCCTAGTTGGGAAAGCCACCCTAACCCGCGGTTTTTCGCGTTTCTCCGCGAAGACATCCGTCAAACTGTTGCACGCGTGATATTTTCCTCGCCTTTAACCGCAGCGTCTCGTTTGTTTTCAGGAAACGAAAGCAAGAGGGCGGCGAAGGAGGAGCAGGAGCACAGGAGCAGCAGAAGGAAGGGGTGGAAATTCGAAAAGACGACGGAGAGAAGAGGTGGTGTACCGGCGTGTTAGAGGGTGAGTCGAGCAACGTAGCGTGCATTTTAAGGCATTTACCGAACACGGGCTTCCTCCTCCCTTTTCTACCCCTTATTCTTCCGCCACCGTCGATGGAAGACAGTTCTAACAAACTCAAACGAAATTTCGCTTATGACATACTTTTTCGCTGAACCTACGTGTTTGCCGACGGCTTATTCCTCCCCGTCAGTCTTCTGTAAACACGTCCTCTGCGAATCCACCGACGCGGTGGCGCTGCACCCTCTTCCGGTTGCATAACGCGTCATTTTACCCGCGAATTTCACCGTAGTTTCACGGACCGACGATCTCTGCGTCTTCCACGGAGATTACCAAATGGAAATATCCCTCGTGGTATTTTTATTTCATACACAGGGCAGACACGTGCGAATTTAACCCTGTCATCTCTATTGCAGCTGCAGATAGCAGACGGAATTTTATTTCGCGTCATCAAACTGTCACGTCGCTTTATATTACGCGCGGAATATATTCGGAAAGAACGTTATATTTGGAAAATGACACGCGAGAAATATCAACCGAATTGAAATATATGTATGTAAGTACACGTTCGTCTCGTTGAATTGGTGTTTGATGTATGATCGATGCAATTTCGGGAAATCCATGAATCGCGTAAGCGAAGTTTGATATCCCGAGTCTCGAGGCACGTTCTAATCCCAAATCGCGTTAGAAACTGAACAGATTCTGCAGAGCCTGTATCATTTATTGATGCTTCCCAGCTGTAAATCCCGCTTAACGTCTGACAGGGTTATATCGGGTTGCCAGATCGAGTTAATACCGATACGTCGGTTCGAAACTTTGCAACATTCAGGCAAATTATTTATTCGGATGTAAATCTACTTTAATTCATAACACGAGTGTATCAGAATCTCAAAGAAGGCATGCAAAACCATCACGATCATCTGTTCATCTTATATTTTGAGGAATCGACGAATCCTATGATCCAAACGTGTCATCTCTTATGGAACACCCCGGTTCCAAGCCTTAACACCTGAAGACATGAAAGTAATCTCAGATAAGCACGTATCACGCGATCGAAGCTGAATATTCCAAGTCTCGAGGTACATTTTAACCTGAAATCACATCGTTCGAACTTTTAAATATCTGACACGCTCGCATCACAGTAACAAGGAGAACAGGATACTAGGAACCATTCGTCGACTTGGAATTCCCGAAAATTGCCGTATCTCTTAACGAAATCCGGTTGCTTTTAATCCGAGAACTCTCTAATCTCGAATCGGATGAGAAAAACTTGGAATTTCCGAAAATTACCATATCTCTCAACTAAATTCCGTTACTCTTAATCCGAGATCCCTTTAATCTCGAATCGGATGAGAAAACGAACGGATCCTGGTTGTCACCGGAGTGCGGTTTCACGTAACTCGTTTCTTTCTTTTTCCAAATTTTTTATTTCTACCAATCCGGGGTCTCCAAGGCTCCTCCGCTAAATCAAATGCCCGACACCCACGGCAATCAATACATTAACGTAACAAAGAGATCGGAAATCAAACATTCTTCGACTTGCAATTCCCAAAAATTGCCGTATCTCTTAACAAAATCCCGTTGCTTCTAACCCGAGAAGTCTCTAATTTCAAATCGGATGAAAGGAACTTTGAATTCCCGAAAATTGCCGTATCTCTCGACGAAATCCCGTTGCTCTTAATCCGAGAACCCTTTAATCTCGAATCATATGAGAAAACGAACGGATCCTGGTTGGCACCGAAGTGCGGTTTCGCAAGACTCGTTTCTTTTTCCCAAATTATATATTTCTACCAATCCGGGGTCTCCAAGGCCCCTCCGCTAAGTCGAGTGCCCGTCATCCACCGCAATCAATACATTAACGTAACAAAGAGATCGGAAATCAAACATTCTTCGACTTGCAATTCCCAAAAATTGCCGTATCTCTTAACAAAATCCCGTTGCTTCTAACCCGAGAAGTCTCTAATTTCAAATCGGATGAAAAGAACTTGGAATTCCCGAAAATTGCTGTATCTCTCAACGAAATCCCGTTGCTCTTAACCCGAAAACCCTCTAATCTAGAACCGGATGAGAAAACGAACGGATCCTGGTACCGGCCGCGTTATTCATGCGCACGACGTGCCGCGGAAGCGGTTCCTGAATCATTGAAATCAGCAAGGCGGAATACACGATCGCTTTGCCAGGATCCGCGCGTGATCCGTGCGTGATCCGTGCGGGTTGGATGTGTAGGTGCGTCGAAGAGGGAGATACGGGCCGGGGCGGCGCTAGTGTCGTCTTTATTCCAGTGTGCTCGGTCGACAGGCCGGTATCTCAGCCTCCGCATCTAATAATAAACGGGTCGAGCATTGTTGGAAAATGGGTCGAACGCGACGGCATCTACCGATGTATCGGACGTGAGCTTGCACACGTGCGGATGCGGAGAGATGCAGGCGGTCGCTTGCATAATATCCTACCCCATCCACGGCCTGTCCGAAGCCTGACACGTGGCGAAGCGAATGAATGCTCTCAGGAATCGGCACAGTTTCTAACTTCGCGTTCCGCTGCAAGATTCTATGGTTCCTCGCGTGTCCGTGTCTGTGAACGTATTTCGTTGCAAACGCGGTTTATAGGTTTCATTTGGTGGAAACCTGATGGGATGAAAATTCGAAGATGTGTTTTTAATATTCAATTAGCGTCCTGTTTTTAATGTATTTCGTTGCAAACGCGGTTTATAGGTTTCATTTGGTGGAAACCTGATGGGATGAAAATTCGACGGTGTGTTTTTAATATTCAATTAGCGTGCTGTTTTTAATGTATTTCGTTGCAAACGCGGTTTATAGGTTTCATTTGGTGGAAACCTGATGGGATGAAAATTCGACGGTGTGTTTTTAATATTCAATTAGCGTGCTGTTTTTAATGTATTTCGTTGCAAATGCGGTTTATAGGTTTCATTTGGCGGAAACCGGATGGGAGGAAAATTGAGCGGTGTATCCTATTTTTAATATTCAATTAGTCTGTAAATGTTATTTGGAATATAGAAGTTTGCATTTTATTTGGAAGATCGAGTTATTTAAATACGACGATACTAAATTGTGCTCAATTTTGACCGTGGTGTAGCTAATTCCGGTTCCGTGAATTAAACTCTAGTTCCTCGATTTATAAATTCTCAGCTTTCTCGCGGTAGAAACAGGATGGGAGGAAAATTAGGCGATATATCCTATTTTTAATATTCAATTAGCGAACTATTGTTATGTGGAATTTAGAAATTTGTATTTTATTTGGAAGATCGATTTATTTAAATATGACGATACTAAATTGTGCTAAATTTTGACAGCGGTGTAGCTAATATCAGATCTGTGAATTAATTTCTGGTTTCACGATTTACAAAATCAATCCCAATTTATAGAATATCCGTCTTTATTTTCAAAATTATTCGATCCCGGCCAATCTTACTTTATTTCGATCGATGAAACTCTCATGGTACTGTTAGAATTTTGAAGTTTGTATTTTATTTGGAAGTTTGATTTATTTAAATACGGCGATATTCAATTATGCTAAATTTGATAGTGATGTAGCTGTACCAGTTTCGTGAGTTAATCTCTAGTTCCTCGATTTATAAAATCTCAGCTTCCTTCCGGTAATTGAACGTGTATTACAATATAGCCTAGGTGTTACAAAATTGATCCCAATTTGTAAAATATTCGTTTTTTTTTCAAAATTAATCGATCCCAGCCAATCTCGCTTTATTTCTATCGATGAAACTCTCATGGTACTGTTAGAATTTGGAAATTCGATTCACTTAAATACGACGATATTAAATTATGCTAAATTTGACAGTGATGTAGCTTATATCAGTTCCGTGAGTTAATTTTTAGATTCTCTATTTGCAAAATCTCAGCATCCTCGTGGTAATTGAACGTGTATTACAATATAGCCTAGGTGTTACAAAATTGATCCCAATTTGTAAAATATTCGTTTTTTTTTTTCAAAATTAATCGATCCCGGCCAATCTCGCTTTATTTCTATCGATGAAACTCTCATGGTACTGTTAGAATTTGGAAATTCGATTCACTTAAATACGACGATATTAAATTATGCTAAATTTGACAGTGATGTAGCTTATATCAGTTCCGTGAGTTAATTTTTAGATTCTCTATTTGCAAAATCTCAGCATCCTCGCGGTAATTGAACGTGTATTACAATATAGCCTAGGTGTTACAAAATTGATCCCAATTTGTAAAATATTCGTTTTTTTTT
>NIJG01000013.1:4429857-4444404 GCA_002201625.1 Euglossa dilemma | reverse complement strand
TATCCGTTTTTTTTTTTTCAAAATTAAACAATCCCTGCCAATCTTGCTCCATTTCGATCGATGAAACTCTGCTTCTTCGACTGCCCCTATACCAACTATCTAATCGAACTCATCGTGCCGCAATACCACGTTCCCTGGCTTCTACGACCCCGAACTAATAAAAGTCAGTTGTTGCGATGCTCCATTCCGTCGAGGATCGGACATCGCTGGAAATCCCGACCCTCCCATAGAAACGGAACCTATCGCGGTTCCTTCAGCCATACGTAAGTGCCCTATCGCGTTATCTCGGCTGTCCAGTTGGCATAACAGTCGCTTCGACCCCAGGTTTTTCACCTCGAAATTCCGCAGGAGGAACCCCTGCGTCGAATTGCGGCGAAATCACCGCGGATAGGGCACGAGGAAGGGGTCCGGGAACCCCCGGCCGGAGGGTAACCGTTTCGCTGAAAGCCACAAATCCAGGCGTCGCGCGTGGGCGACGCGATAAATTTGGACGCCAGGCGGCGCTGGCTTGAAGATCGACCGGCCCGTCCCGATAATATAGGTGGGGTGAAGGCCACCGCAAATCCGAGTTCTCCGCGTTGAAGCCGGCGCGATAAATCCACGTTTATCTGTCCCGGTAAGGGTCGGAATCAGTCGCGGAGGACGGTGAAATAGGGCCTGCTCTCGGCTTTGAGCGAGTTTAATAACTTCATTCCGGTATTCCCGATTAAACGGGCGGAAACAACGGGAGGAACGGAATAACCCGAGCTGCCGGCACCGGCCACGGAAAAAGTATAATAAGAACGGACAATGGCCTGTAGTTCGCGGCTTATAACGACCGCGGCGCTGGGGAGAAATAAATTTCCCGCGTAATTGTTTCCTCGTTCCCGCTGCTGGAATCACGACGATGGTCTCGTGTATCCGAGGAGGCTCTGTCTTTTGGGTAAGGCGTATGTGGGTAGGAAACGCGACAGAAGTTGAACAGAGGGTGAGAGAAATTCAGAGAGAGGACAGAAAAAGAGACAAATTAACCCTTTTAGTGTCGGAGGCCGATATATCGGCCCGCGACTTGTAGCGCTTTACTATTCGCATTGCGGGAGAACTTCATCTCGAAATAAATTTGTAATACGTTATAAATGATCTAATTTCATTACGAGAGAATTTAAAAAAATAGTTTTTCGTTTTAATTCTTTGTGGACGACATTTTCCTATCGATTGAAGGTACCGAATTCTAACATAAATACCGATGGTCGCTGCTCAGGCGTAAATCGCTCTGGCGTTGGGCCCTTATCGGAATTTGTCGATAGCGTTTTATATAAACAACTGTTTGAAGACTCTCACGAAATAACGTCACATTCCTGCAGCGAGACGTAGGATCGGTTAGTTTCTCCTCGATCGTTGTTGTGAATAGTATATTTCGTCCCAGTTGCTCTTTGAAAGCGTCATTTTTGTTATTGCCGTTGTTTCCACATTTGCAATATATAAATATCAATATTTATGTTATTATAATGAAGTATTATGCAAAATTATATCACAAATATATTTACGACAATATAATTTTCTTTCAGCAATGTTATATTACCTATAATAATTACATATTTCGGAAGAGATAATCTGCCCGGTGCTCACCATGTACCTTCGAATTATCTTTTATGTTTTATTATGTAATATTGTTTATTTCGTTACAAAATACATTGGAAATGCAAAGTATATACTTCATAATAATTGGTCCGTATAAAATTATAATGAAAAGGTGACTTTTTGTATGTGTAAATACGTTTTGTAAGAGAGAACTCAACTTTTACTTTTTCTACGAACATTTATACCTTTGTTATTTATATAATTCTAAATGAGTAGAGAAGAACATTGTTTTGTTCTCTATTTCATCCTTAGTATACTGCTTTTTGAATCATGTAAATATTGTTTCTCGTTTTTATGAGCATTTTCCCAAACCTTAGTAAAACTGTAAAATTCGGCCGATTATTCTCGCATAGCATCTCTTTTTTTCTCACTTTCGATGGTTTGTCCAAGGCGCCAATTTTTCATTATACCATGCATATTATGCTGAAATATTATTTGCAGTAGATAAAATGAGTTATAAAATCATGTTTGATGCTGTTTTCGTGGCAGGGGTCACTAGTGACCTCGTGGCACTGGAATGCAATTAAATTATAAGTATTGTCATTTGTTTGAATTATATATATTTCCATCAATCTGGGCGCACAGGTCATCGGTAACACAGTCAATGTGTTAATAGAGGAATGGAGGAAAGGAAAACCAAAGATGAAACGAAAAGGATGGAACGATAGATGAATAGACAGAAGGCCAAAGAGAGTTAGGGATGAACGGATAAACACGCGAAGAAATAAACAAAAGAGACAAATTAACACTAGATTTACGGACGTTTCTTGTATACCTATCTTTATGGAGACTCGTCAGATTTACTGGTAAAGAAAACCGCGTATTTTCTTTAAAAAGAAGACCATGAGTTCATTTGAAAAATAATTAGAATATTAACAAACTTAATATATGTTGATGAAATCTATTAATATTGTATAATTGCAATAACCCACCCGTCGAATTGACGGGTCCCGTAAACCTAGTGTTAATAGCGGAATAAAAGTAAAGAGAACCGAAGAAGGAACGATAGATGAATAGATAAAATAACAGAGAATTATAGACGATCGGATAAACACGCAAAGAAATAAACAAGAAAGACAAATTAATAGATAAATAGAAGTAAGGAGAATCGAAGATGGAACGATAGGTGAATAGATAAAAGAACAAACAGAGTTAGAAATAAACGTATAAACTCGCAAAGAAATAAACTACGATACTACATAAGATGAAGAAAGCAGACAATAAAGACAGAAGAAACAACGCGGAAGGGAAGAAAATGAACGATGGAACGAAAGATGAAAAATATGAACAAATAGATACAGGGAAGAAGAAACGATGGAACAAAGTGTGTATAAAAGGAGATCACGACAGAAAGGATGGAACAAAGGTTATTGAGGAAGGGAGGAAAGGTAGGAGTAGAAAGTAAGCGACACATCTGTTACAAACTCCCGGGTCGTTTGCTCGACTTAAATTTCGGCGGAGGAACGGAGGGAAGAATTTGAAACTCTGCCCGGCCCCATGGACTCTGGCCTCGTTCGTCACTGCATAAGTTACGCGAAACACAGTTGGTCAGATACTCTCTGGCCTGCGAGAGGCCACCTAACCCCCTTGCGTCCACGATGAATCTCGACGGGCAAGAAAATTGCTTTTTAGTAACTTTGGTAACTGCACCGGGCGATATAATCCCCGAAGACGCAATCTGTGTCGACCGTGGAACGGGCAGCTGCGAGACACTTGCCACGTACCTCTACGTGACCATCATTCTGCCGTTAATGGAAGAGAAGGAAAGCCACGTTATTTATTTCTCGTCTGTTCCAGCGGAAAAATCGCCACCCGATTCGTGATCGAAGAGAACAGGCATGCGTGTACGTGTCGCGACGCGTATCCGAATTTTTGTGAAAAAAAACACGAACACGTCTTTTCGTTTCGCGAAAGTCGATGTTTTTTTGGAATTTCTGAGTCGCTGATAAGGAATTTAGAGATGAGAGAAGAGAATCGTGTAAACATGTGTTAACTCTTTGCACTCGAGAAGCAACTCTCAGTCGTTGTTCCTTTTAATGACATCATTTTAACGCGAATAAGGGAAGATAGGTATTAGGTCGTCCCATAAGTTCGTTCGCGGTGATATTTACATTCCTCGTCACAATTTATAAACTATATCGATGATTAACGTCTTTGTCAAAGAAATAGGAAGAAGTCGTAGAACAAAAGGGCGACTAAATTTTTTCTTAATATTTAAAGGTTTATTCGACGTATAATTTTAAATGGTAAAAGTAAAAACCGGAACGAATTTATGGGACGGCTTAATATATTAAAAATAACTACGCGTGGAAGAAATAAAATAATTATGCTCGTTCCAAATACAAACGTATAATTTTCTTTGTGTATTTTAACGTGAAAGGTATTCACCGAATTTATAGAAACGTAAGAAAAGTTTCTTCATAGTTGAGAAGGGTTATGCCAGTTGGAAACTTGGTATTTTTAGATTTTCGGACTCGTTAATGACACGATTGATGTTTCGTGGAGTAAAACTGAACGTTTGATTTACTTGTTTTAGTCGAGCGAATAATGGAGAGATCGAAAAGCTCGAGCAGCGTTAAATAGACTTAGAATAGGTCATATGAAGCTAACGTATTCGTATCTACTTTCTAAATCAGTTCATCCGATTTGCGATGAATGCAAATGTCAAATAACTACAAACCGCGTTCTTTCGAACTAGTCCTAAGTATACTGAAGCTGCAAATAGATGCAAACAGATTAAAACAGACTTTAAATGAGAATCTCGAGAATCTCGACAAAATATTTGAAGAATTCTCGGCAAATAAGCGATATCTAAAGGTTGGTTAAGATTTTCTAGGTGTTTAACGATTTTGGAGTAAGATTGCGTGAAATATTCATCTTCGTTACCAGCTTCGTTCTAATCGTCGTCAACCGGAAATTAGAAATTGCCAATTCTTTTTACTCAATTTCCCTAGCAGACAGCTGCAAATTTAACCGGAAAATTAACGATACGACGGAAAATAAGGGATGGAGAGTTTGTAAAGTTAGACGCGAGGAATTTATTTCCTCTTTTTCTACCGGGTGAGTCAAGAAAAATACTTACCCGAAGTAACCCTTTGTTTATTATCTATATAAAACGATCTTTTAAATGCTAAATGCATTTCAATTCCATTACATCCCGTGCCTTTTAACGTGTCAAACGAATCTCGAATCTTTCAATTATCATTTCATTTCTTCTTATATACCATATCGAAGAAATTTCAAGGTTACCTCGATATACCTCAAAAAATATGGAACATGAAAATCGTCCTTCCGATGGAAACTGTCTCCATTTCCTTTCTTTTTATATATAACACAATCTCGAAGAAATTTCCATCCAAGAATCCCCATTTGTCCTAATCTTCGAGATCAATAAAAGATCGCTTTATTCCCGAATCTGTCTTATTACAAGATACTTTGACCAGAATATACGAATCTTAAAAAAAAATCAAGGTAACCACGATATCTCAAAAAATATGGAACGTGAAAATCATCCTCCAAATGGAAACTATCCCCATTTCCTTTCTTCTTATATAAAATACCATCTCGAAGAAATTTCCATCCAAGAATCCCCATTCGTCTGAATCTTCGAGATCAATAAAAGATCTCTTTATTCCCAAATCTGTCTTATTACAAGATACTTTGACCAGAGTATACGAATCTTTAAAAAAAATCAAGGTTACCACGATATCTCAAAAAATATGAAACGTGAAAATCGTCCTTCCGCTGGAAATTATTTCCATTTCTCTTCTTTTTATATATAATACCATCTCGAAGAAATTTCCATCCAAGAATCCCCATTCGTCTCAATCTTCGACATCAATAAAAGATCTCTTTATTCCCGAATCTGTCTTATTACAAGATACTTTGACTAGAGTATACGAATCTTAAAATAAAAATCAAGATTACCACGATATACCTAAAAAAATATGGAATTTGAAAATCATTTTCCCGATTCGTTCGAGGTACTTTTTGCAGCCTGTAAACGCGTGTTTGAACATGGCGATCGTTATTAACCCACCGTGTATATCGAGAGGACCTGGTGTATACCCGGTTGGCCACAGCCAGGACAGGACCAAGGCAATTTCATCTCAGGTAACGCAAACTGATATAGAGGAAGCTTTGTTCCCTGGTGAGCCGCGATACCGTCTGTCCTCCGGCTCCTCTTCCTTCTTCCTGCCGGGTCCCGAGACCTTGCTGCTGTCTGTTGCGACAGCCATTGCCACCCCTTCCAACCCTGGCCGGGATTAACAGCGACGCGACCGCTAATGAAACAGCCTGTGGTCAGATTAAGCCGCTCTTCGCGCGGTTAACGACACACCTTCGCCCCTTTCCTCCTCGTCTTCTTCCACCTTCTTGTTCTTCGGCTCGTTTTGGTCGTTTGTTAGTTCGTCGGTTCACTGGCTAGGCGTTGGTTCGCCCGTTACGCCATTTTGTCCCGCTCTTCGCTCGTAGTCCTCGTCGTTATGGTAAAAAGGGGTTGCGGCAAGATCGGATTAGGTGGAAGAGGGTCAGGACGCTCGGTGGATGGATGGTTCGGGGCGAAATTTTCCCTCGTCCATGATGGCGTCGGTGTGTCGTCGAGGAACTTTGCTCGTTCCAAGGTGTTCCAAGTCTTTCATCGTCGTAATTGAACCTTTGATCCTCGTGATACGCGATTGATAGATATTCGCTATGTCTATACCTAATCCAAACCTAGCTGACGTATTTTCATACTGTATTTCGTGAAATATTCATTTCTTTATCGATTCGCTTGGGACAGGTGTGTAGTGACGTTTCAGATGCGAGTCTGGTTGTTTTTTCCAACTTTTTATGAATTTATCTGGTACCAAGTCAGAACTCAGTTGCTGGGTTCACCCTGTGTACAATTTAATTATTAGAAAGTAGTTAGCAGTGCAAAGCGATATTTGATACACATTGTAACAAAATTAAGAGAATTTCCTTTCTCCACGGGCACGAGCCGAAAGCACGAGTTTCCTATTTAAGTAAAACTCGAGTAAAGCTGGAGACTGATGACCGGTTAGTGAAAGAGCCAAGAGAAAGATTAGGAAATGACGGTGTACAGGAGATATTGCTGAAAATAAACCAGGACAAACTCCAGGAGAAATAGCTCTTCAAACGGAACTAAGCTATTCTACCATCGTTCGTTAGCCAGAATAAAAGAACGAAGGAAAATAGACAAATGGGTTACGCATGGCTTGAACGACATCCAGGAGGATGAGGCTAGCCGTCAGAGTCGTCTTCAAAGACATAAACAAGCTCAGTTTTCAAACCTTTGCCGCTGTGTTTCCGAAAAACACGTGCAAAATTAACCGAGAACCATAATACCAAGAACCATAAATCTACTATCGTTTCATACATAACACTTTACAGTTGGAAACACCTAAATATCTGGAATATTCTCTTTTCTTAAATTATTCACGCGAGCCTCGTCGATATTCCAACAGCGGCGGTGAAAAAATGGTGAAAGAGCCTGGCACCCGGAAGTCCCAGGACAATACCCAGCCTCTGAGAGTCCTTGGGTGCTTGGGTTTCACCGTTCCTCGTTACTTCCGGCTCTTTGAAGTCCGCTTAATAAATAAAGGAACACCGTGGTCCCTGTTTCTCCTGGAAAGGGTTCCCCTGCATGTTCCTCGTAACTCTTGGCCGGTCGGTCCTCGGTGGAAGGAGGGCCGTGTGCTGGCCGTGGACCAATATGTATCACAAGGTGGCTTCTATGTCGGGACGGCGTTGTAATTCACCGCGACTCGTGTTTCATCGCAGACCTAGCCGGGGAGCGTTCGCGTACAAAGTGGTCAGGATACCCGCAGGGATGGATGGAACACGCGTTTCCTATTCACGCTAAGATACCGGGATAATTTTGGGTCAGAAACGGAATTAAATCAGCGAGATGAAGTGGCCTGGGTTTGCTGGCAGGCTCTGTTCGCTACACGGCTCACGCGATATTGGCTGGAGGATGTCTGAGTTTCAGCTGGGTCTTCTTAAGACAGGAATCTCCGAGCTAGCCTCGGGTAATTGAAATTACGCGGCTGATTCCGACGTTAATTACGGATACTTGATAACCTCTTCTTATTTCTTTGTGTTCGCGGTTTTGGAATGAAAGAAATCCCTGGGTCCTCTCGAGTCCTAGACACCTTTAGATTCGAAGGCTGCGAAGAACCAACGTTCAATGGAACTTTGGACCGATATTCTCGAGTGTGTATCTTTAACATTAACGAGGATACTCAGAAAGAAATGGCGAGGAGGTCTTAGAAATCGGCGATGCTCGGACAGATAGGATAATTCCATATCACGGTTTTGGAAGGAAAGAAATCCCTAGGTCCTAGATACCCCTAGATTCGAAGGCCACGTATTCAATGGAATTCTGAACCGATATTCTCGAGAGTGTATCCGCAAAATTAACGATGATACCCGGAAAGAAATGGCGAGAAAATCTTAGAAATCGGCGATGTTCGGACAGACAGGATAATTCCATATCGTAGTTTTGGAATGAAAGAAATCCCTAGGTCCTACTCGCGTCCTAGACATCCCTAGATTCGAAGGCCACGAGAAATCGACGTTCAATGGAACTCGAGATCGATATTCTCGAGAGTGTATTCGCAAAATTAACGAGGATACCCGCGAAGAAATGGCGGTAAGGTCTTAGAAATCAACGATACTCGGACAGACAGGATAATTCCAGGCGGAATGGAAGTGGACTGTGTCTGTGTTCGGTAATGTTTAAAAAGAGGCAAGCCATGAAACAGGCTGGGTGAAAAAATTCAATTACACGGAGAGATCAAAGCGGGAAATAGCCGGGCGAGTTTCATCGCGGCTGCTATCGTTTCCACGTCTGTTAATTAAGAGGATGATGACGACGACGGGGATGATGGCGCACGTGGAACTCTCTCTCTCTCCGAGACGGTGGAACGAAAGGTGAAAGAATAGCATTCGTTAGCTCCTCGGAGAAGTGCACTTTGTGTATCGGATGGATCGTCGTTGGCCGTACACCGCGAAACGGTGAAACGAAATTCTCTTTCGTTCCGTAAATAGTCCCGTGCCTTTTTACTGCCATCACCGTGCTGGATAATGCACGGGAATAATGGGAATTCCATATTTGTGTCAAGAACCGATCGATACGCGGGTTCCAGCCGCGTTCGCTGAGAATAACAAGGGAATACTCGATACACACCGCCTTTTAATATTCGCCTGTAACCGTGATCCGAAGAGGATTAGCCCGCGAGATGGTATTCCAGGCCGGGATATTATTTTAGAACGTCAGTCGTATCCCGGGGAATATCCACGGCTGATCCTCGACCTTTCCTGGATACTCGCTGTTTTATGACCGAATGCTAAGCATCCTTTACGATCATCGTTTCTTTCGGATTAGGGTTTTATCGGTTTACTCGTCGTCGGCTGGATTTGTTTCATCCGCACCTATCGGTCGCTGTTTTCTACGCGGTGAACGAAATTAAATACGTGTCTCAGAGGGTATTATAACAATGAAAAGAATAATACGATGCGATGTCAATTGTCTACCTACTGAAGGTATAATAAAATCTAGAGAATTTAACGTTCCACTGAATTACCGTTTCGTGGTCTTTTATGCTTGCTACTGAACCGGTTGCATTTGCTCAGTTTTATAAGGTAATAAAAACAGTAGCAGGCTTAAATTAATTAATCGATACATAACTCCTTATATTTGAGATAAGTTTCTGTGATTTTCTTACTGTTCTTCTCTCTTGTGAAGTTAAACTCTCGTTTAACTCACTAGCGCTACCACGATCCATATCTCCGATAATTGTAACGTAAATTTCGTATATCGATCTCAGTTGTTCAGTGTAGTAAATTGATAGATTCAAGTGTGTTTCAACATATTGATAGCAATAGTAGGTGACATACTGATGAAGCTGCTATAGTGGATTCTCGATGTTATTAAAAGTTATTTAGAAGTCTTTGCAATTTTATGTCCAATTAGACTGGATATCCTATATCACTGCATTTTTTGTGGTGTTTGCTTTCTTCCTCTTTTTTCGGGCTTCGTGTGAGAGTAGTTTCTGAATGGGTGTTGATAGGCTTTGGCTGATAATACCGTGAATAGTGAACGATTTAAGCAGAGGAATACCTGGTTCGGGTCCTTTTTTAATCGAGATTTGAGTTAATAATTCAGGAATTCGGGTTCGTCTCCACTTTGAATCGAGATTTGAGTTAATAACATTGGGTTTTCAAACGAATATTCGCATTCTTCCTAATTTTCATACCTAACGCGCGATCTTTTGTGTCTTTGGTGAACTTTCGAGCAGCACTTCCCGAAAGATCCCCAGATCGCGCACCAGTTAGGACAAACCATCGAATACGCTCGAGGCCGCAAGGGGTTAATATTTCGAATTCGTTCTATCCCCGGATAATCGTATCTCCCGGCGAAAGGTTGAAAAATAAGCGCGAGAAACGGAGAGAAGCCGAAGGCAACCCACACACCGGCAGACCCCCCAAGACCAACCTATTGTTACCTCAGCCGTAATCCGTCTGATTACCAATTCCCTTTTCTCTCTTACCCAAATACCTAACCAGTCAAACCTCTTGGCAAAGCTGGGCTATAAAAAGAAAGCTTGAAAGACCAGCAGCCGAAAAATGGCGTCAATTCAGGCGAACGCAAACAATGGCAGACCTCCCGTGACTCCCTACCGGGGACACCCACGCAGAACCGTTAATCTCCACCCACCGACGTTTCAACCCGCGCATCCCTTCGACAAGAACATCCGAGGATCCGTCACGCGCAATACACCCTTAGGAAGCAATCCTTAAAACCGCCCACACCGAGAACCCCGTACAATCGTCTTACGTCTTCCCGGCCAATCCCACGGTCTTTCGATCGTGCACACTGGCCGACGTATAATAACCCGGAACGTCGGCTGCGACTCGGTAATTAGTGGCCATTTTCGTGGACGATGAATCGCCGTGTAATTCGGAAGGACGATGATACACCTGGAACGTCTGCGATTCACGAGGATCACGACTCCTCTGTCTCGCTTCGGCCGCGCGTCGCCGGTGTATTCGGTTTATAAAGTACCCAGCTTGCATTGCTCGGCCCAGTGGTGGGGGAATGGTCGGTACGGCAGGAGTGGGGGAAGCAGAGCTGTTTATTCTGTGCGACTGCGGCAGCAGCACCGCTTCTCTCGGAGCGACGCAGAATGGGATACTAATTCGAGCGGACGGGGCCGGGAGTGGGGGCGAAGGGCGGCGTGAAAAGGGCCACGGACGCGACTTTCGCGAAATCACACGCTCGCAGGGGGTATAAAAGGGACGGGTTCCATTGGTTCTTCGCGTTGGTCCGCTTCGAGAGCATTCAGCAGCTTTTTCACCGCCCTCCAGGGGCGGCGGGTAATTTGTTGCTCCGGGATGAGGACACGGGGTGAAAAGGGGTTCCTTCTTTTTTGTCAGCCTCTCGTGCGGCAGATTTTAATACCAAAGCGGAGGCATTGACGCGTGGTTTGAACTGCAGATGACAGGTAAGGGGTGCACGTGCGTGTAGTAGGGTGTATTTGGCTCTTTGTTTCTTAGGGCGCGGGATTAGTCGGGGAAGAAGGAAGCGATAGCGACCCGGTGGATGGTTATTTTTGTAATAACGTTGTACGACCGGGCTGATGGGCGAAGTTTTCGGAGATAATATCCTTGATAAGTGAGGTTATATTAGACGCGAGGAATTTACGACGCGATTTGTATCTAGTTATGGTAATTTATGGTAAACCGTATAAAAGGAATAATAATATTCCGTGATATATGGGATAAATTCCGAGTGCGAGACTGGAAGGAATGTTCCGTAAAAGTAGCGCAAGCATTGCTCGTAAAATGCTAGAAATATGTCTGTTTTATCAGTGATATGATGGCTCGGCGTGATGGGTCGGGTGGTGGACTTTCAATATGCGGACCCACGGTTCGAATCTCAGCGAATTCCAAAATTCTCATTATCAACCTAATTTTTTCTCATCACCCATTAAACACCATAAATGAAAAAAAAAGAATACGAAGAAAAAAAAGGATTTTAGAAAACCCCCAAAAAATTAACCAAAATTATAAACGGGGAAATATTTAAGAAGCTTTACAAAATAAAAAAGTAAAAATACAACTAGACAACGGTAGATATATAATCTCGAAATCGTATTGAAATGAAACAATCGCAAGAAAAAATGCAGTGTGTTTTTAACCCTCGCCGTCCATATACACATCTCCTCCGTATTCAGAACCGCAAATGGAACCGATTTCTCTAAAACCGCAATCTCGGCAGCGACAGCAAACGCAGCCAGGGGCGTAGCACCGGGACTGCTGGCGCGCGTGCATACATTACACGGGGAAAAGCCCCACGATATATCGCAACGACGGCGCCACGTTTCAGACGACTGTCCTAAAACGGACAGCTCGCGCGAACGGACTGCATATGGCGGCGTTCACGGATCAATTAATTCAGCCAGCAGCTTGGGCTGCTGGAAGTCCGTTCACCTGACTTGCAGAGCAATGGAGCGAGGAATATGTGTGTATATATATATATTAAATATTCATGTATCTAAAACCGTAATTCGTGCGCGTGTAATATCCATGGAATTCGCCGAGCAAGTGCACATAGACAAGCCCAGCGTTATCGCAGCGGGAGAAATTACTATGGAAATAGACTCGTGCTACCAGCGATTATTACCGGCCAGACGGAAAGTTACCGACGTCTGTCGACCAGATCGACTCGCCTGATACGTCCTACGTGCACACAGCGTTGAGACACCCGTGTGTTCCAGCTGTCTAAATCAATTTGACCGATTGTTACGTGTAAATTGGAGTTGGTCGCTTTGGTTGGAATGGCGCGTGGTAGGTGTCGCGCAGTGATCGTTCAGATGGCGCTGCTGATTACGCGCCACGACGTTCATTACCTTTAAGTATATTCATCGCGAGAGCAGGAATAATTTCAGAGACATCGATATTTTCCTTTCGCGTGTTCGAAACGATCGAGTTTTATTATTCGAGTGATAGTTTTGCATGTCGGATTTTTTGCGAATCGTTATGCATAGACGAGGCATGAATAAATTCTTCCTTGGAGTTTTGCAGGAGAGTTTTCAGTTTGAGCATAGCTCGAGGAGAATCTTAAGTTCAGTCGAGGGATTCGTGACATTCCGCAGAATTTTCGATACAAATCGGGACTTTCAAGGTTCTCGAGACTAAAGACTCTCTGGATTAGGCACTTCAGGTCTTCAAGACTGGAGACTGCAGACTTCCACGATTAGGGACTCGAGAGTTTCAAGACTGGAGACTTCAGCGTTTGAAGACTCGAGCTCGAAACATTCAAGACTCGAGACTTTCGAAAGTTAAGAGTCGAGTCTTCCAGACTCGTCCAGGCTCTGAAGAGCTTTGGAATCGTATTCGAAGTGACTCGAAATTCGAATCCCATCGTTAACCATCGTTAAATTCGGTGAACCAAAATCGCTGGTCGATTCTTCATCGTCAATCGTCGTCACAGAGTTGCGTCGACACCTGCACGCACCTAAATTTTTGTCTAGAATTAGTCTTCGAGTCTTCCATGACTCATCAAGGCTTTCAAGAGCTTTGGAATCATATTCGAAGTGACTCAAAATTCAAATCTCATCGTTAACCATCGTTAAATTCGGTGAACCAAAATCGCTGGTCAATTCTTCATCGTCAATCGTCGTCACAGAGTTGCGTCGACACCTGCACGCACCTAAATTTTCGTCTAGAATTAGTCTTCGAGTCTTCCATGACTCATCAAGGCTTTCAAGAGCTTTGGAATCATATTCGAAGTGACTCGAAATTCGAATCCCATCGTTAACCATCGCTAAATTCGGTGAACCAAAATCGCTGGTCGATTCTTCATCGTGATTCGTCGTCGCAGAGTCGCACCGACCCCGGCACGTAGCGAAATCTTCGTCCAAGTCTTCCATGACTTGTCGAGGCTTTCGAGATTCGTCGAGGCTTTCAAAAGCTTTGGAATCGTATTCGAAGTGACTCGAAATTCGAATCCCATCGCTAGCCACCGCTTAATTCGGTGAACCGAAATCGCTTGTCGATTCTTCATCGTCATTCGTCGTCGCAGAGTCGCGCCGACACCGGCACGTAGCGAAATTTTCGTCCAGAATTGAAGTCGTCTCTGCGGGAATACAGGGCCGTTTCGCAGTTTCGCCGGGACAGGAAAAAGGCAGAGCTGACAGATGAGAGGTACCTGCGAGTCGGTGGCTGTGCAGGTTCCAAGGAACAGAGGGACAGTTTTAATCCAAGCACCGGGTGGGCGTCGAGATCTTGTCGTTACGTGGCACGTTCGTGTTCCACCAGTCAACCCACGTGTCCGCCATTTACCATTTACCATTTGCTCGCTTTCTTAGGAAAATTGGCGCCGGCTATAAAGACTTCGCCATCTCCTGTCGTATTCGATATAGCAATTCGCGAGCGCCCGCAGCTGCCGCGCTTCTATTTGCCCCGGGAATCAATTTTTTGAAAACGTGACACCACGATTCCCCTACCTCGCGATCCTGCCATTCCTCCTCATCCCGATTCTTACAGGCACGATCGTCCTTTGGCCGATATTTATCCGTACGCCAACGTATTGTATTTTCCTCTAAATATTCTCTGAAATTTTTGAAAAAATTCGTAATGACGTAATTTTGAAAGTGATCGATCTTTTTAGAATAAATTTAGAATATTTAT
Source organism: Euglossa dilemma (assembly GCA_002201625.1). Classification (NCBI taxonomy): domain Eukaryota; kingdom Metazoa; phylum Arthropoda; class Insecta; order Hymenoptera; family Apidae; genus Euglossa; species Euglossa dilemma. The sequence goes on along the minus strand of NIJG01000013.1, from coordinate 4,430,088 downwards.
TTAGAATATATTAGAATAGTATTCAATTTTTCTTCTTTTTAAATATTCGAATAGTTACTCACTGCACTAATTCTAGTATACTGTTAGTACCACGTGTAAGTTTCATTTTAATTCCAATGTCACGTAATTATTTTAATTTATATAATTGCGCGATGTACAGAGTCTTACAGAATTTTGTTTAAATCTAAATTCGACATTAGTGATAAAACACTGTATATATATTTGTCATTA
>NIJG01000013.1:4373006-4429847 GCA_002201625.1 Euglossa dilemma | reverse complement strand
TTAAAAATATACTACACCAATTTTAGTTTAAACGTTTAAAAGGCTCCGCGAATAATTGTATTAATCCTTCTACTACCGCGCGTAATTGTATTTCATATTTCATAAAATTACCCAGGAATTCCTATCTCGAGCATAGAATAATTGTATATGGAAGAAACAAAATTTTCCATTATTTAGCAAAGAAGGAATAAGAAAGTTTCGAATTTTAATATTCGGTACGCGAGAATGAAGCAAAGTTAATGGAATTACCTCGCGGAATCGAAGTGTAAGAATTACCCTTTGCTTTTCCTCTGAAGCAATTCCAAGGCTGGGAAAACATGGAACGCGTGGCATCGAACTCGATATAACGCGAGGAGCCGAGGCAGGCTGTAGGAAGGCTTCTTAAAATTAATCTAATCAGACGTGGCAGGGCTCGCCTAAGTGGATTCGTACATTAACAGCGAGGGCGTTTAGCGAAGGTGGACGAGGCAGCTTCGTGCCAGCCTCTAGATTTACCTAGCCCTTCTATTACTGCCGTTCATTGACTTACCGAATAATTGGTAATTAGACCGCGTGCGCGAGAGCGTCTTAACTCCTTCTCCATCTTCTTAACTCTTTCCACTCGACTATATTACGTCAAACGTTACTTTCTATCCGTTTTCAATTTGCCTGTCACGTCGTAGTCGAAGACCAAGCGAATATAACGTACCGATTAAACGAGTAACAATTATAATTAAATCGCGAAAATTGTTACTCGCGCGTGTAATTACGTGTTTCGACGAGAAAATTGAATAACGGTTTCGTCAAGCGTAACTGCACATTTTTATCTTGATCACTGTAATTTCCGAATGTATATGTAATTTCCGAAAATAAAATCTCTAACGCTAGCTATCGGATGTAGGAGAAATTAGTATCGACATTTTCAGTGTGAAATAGCGGTAATTTTAAAAATAGCTTATCTCGGTAATCTTTAACCATCTTATCCCGTGCTAATTCCAATTAGCATGCGGTCATATATTACTTAATAGCTTAGGAACACTGCTTCGTACTTAAAAACGTGAGCACCATCTGCTATAAAACTCCGATCTCACTTATTAACCAAACTATAATATCTGCTATTCGGCGAGATTAAATTCGATACCTAACGATATTAATTAAATAAAATTTAACGATACCGAGTATGAGGAATAGCAAACCCGAGATTTTTTAGATTCTCGTTATACTAACATCCAAGTATATATATCCGCGGTTAAATTAAAAATTAAGATACGATCTTCGAAATAAGCTGCAGTACCTCCCGCGTCGTCGAACCCGTCTCGATCTCCATCTGGAAATCCATCGAGAGACAAGGAGCACGTAACAACCCTGTTAAAATTCTTCGACTTTTGCCCGGAACGTGACACACAGGTCGAAAGTAGACGACCATCGCGGAAATCTGGCCGATGCTCTGCGCCCTACTTGGCCATACTTGCTGCTCTACGCGAAAACTAATAACGTCCACGGTTAATAATGTCCATTTCGCGCAAAGAGCTCGCGAGAGGATTGGAACGGGCCGAGTAGCGTATAAAAGGCAGATAGCGGGGCAAAGACGAGAGCTATTTTAACGTGAAAGCTCATTTACGAACCGCCGCCACCGGCAGGCGATGCTAATGGCACCGAATAAATTATCGTGCCGTTCAAGGGCACGGAGAATGCCAACACAAGGCAGGATCGCGGACGTGGCCGATACGCGCCGATCAATCGAGCTGGTTGCGTGCCGAGTGTAATTAATTACTCGGGATCGGGGCCCGCGAAAAGTCTCCTCGGACGATTAACCGAACGATAGCCGTGTACGGGCCCGGGCTCCTTGTTTCGGCTGTCTAATTGGCCACCGCGACTAATTGACTGTGTCCGCTCGGTGACGACCGATTAAGACACCGGAAACCTCTCGCGCGATAATTTAACGGCCGATGATACCGCGAGAAGTGAGTTGTAAATCGCTGAGGCCGCTGTTCTCCGGGATAATTTGCGTGGCTTTTACGGCCATGTAAATAATCGGTAGTTGGATAATGGATAGACGAGTGTCGACTCTTCCAGTAGTGTGAAAACGTAACTCGCGATGGATCGTTTAGAATTAGAAAGTAATTCGATAGCGCGAGTATCGTAGATATTAGCCGCGGTGGCGCTAGTGAGTTACGCGAGAAATCTTAGGACTTGAAACGCTCGCAGAAAGGTTAATCACCGTTGTTGGGAGAATTTTTAATAATAACTTTGTTAATCAACACGCTGGCAAAAAATCCACCGACATTTCATGCCTCAGAGAAATCGGAGAAAGATTTGTATTTTCTAAACTAATTTATTGTCCACCTTGGATCTTTTATAGTTTTTTGAAGGGAACATTGAGCAACAATCCCACCTGACGTTCCACGCACGTCGTTTTTCTTTCTGTAACAATCGCATGATGACGTATATATCGTTGGCGATTCTGTGACAAATGCATTACGACGTGCGTGGCACGTTTTTCCAGCGCAAGTGATTAACTTCGTAAATTACAAGTTAGATTATCGTTTATTATCGGTATATTTCATTCGTAATTTTCCCATTCGTCAAATTTCGTTAACAAGCTTCTCAAAACGTTGCAAAATTCCTGCCAAACGAATTTCCCCTGAATCTCGTGAAAACCGTCTTCCACCCCGTAATGCTCAGCTCGCCAATCCCTTAACCGCTAACATCCCATCTCCCTAGCTCGTAGTTATACATCTTTACCCCCGACGATTACACTCATCTCCGAAAAACGTTACAACCGCCTGCAACCTCGAAGAGAACAACGTTTACCCATTCCATCGGCTTTAATATACACGGCAAACAGAGTCCCTGAGAGGGGGAAAAAAAAAAAATGCAAAACGGAATAAATAAGAAATTACGCGGAAGACCGGCGTCTACCGTCGTCGAGGGTTAAACGGCGGATTCAGGCGGCGAATATTAATTACCGAAATTGTGGCCGGCGCGTTAATCCACCACCCAGACCTCGCCCCGACCGGAAGTCCGTCGTCTTAAGTTAATATCGCGGCCGCCATGGCCCTCGGGGCCGCGTCGGAAATTGCGGCTGGAGTTGGCCAGAGGAGAGGAATGATTAAAGTCTCGCGATGCCATCCTCTCGAGAAGGTCTTCGAGAAGGTTACCGGCAGACGAATCAATTAGTCCGACCGACGGCTGACCGGCTAATTGCACGGTCAGAGGAGCTGGAAAAATGCCGAGGAACCAGCCGGGCTTACAGAGTCCTCGAAGGGAGGATGCTCGGGGACGTGGAACGTTTTTCTGCCGGAGTACAGGCGACGCGGGAATTTCAATATTGGCCCCTTCGAGACAAAGAGATTCCGTGGAAGATGGAGGACCGACACGTGTCGACTTTCGACGTTGATGGTGTTTGCTTTACTGCTCTTTTTTTCCAGCTTCTTCGCTCTGCAGTTTCTGAACGGGTGTTGATAGGCTTTGGCTTGATGATGCCACGGTAGGTGGACGGTTTAGGTGGACGAGTGCCTGGTTACAGTTGAAATTTGGGTCCGTCTACGCTTTTAATCGAGTCTCGAGTTGATAATATTGGGTTTTCATATGAATATTCCCATCTTTTCTTGGCAGTGTAACTTAGATCTCGTGTTCTTCTAACCGAGATTTGTGCGTGGGATATTAAATCTCGAAATGGGTATCCTCTAATTATTCCTTGTCCGTGAAAAATTGGATTTTAAATATCTTATAATTGATAATGCGGTAACAAATGATGGGAGTAAATAGAAAAAATAATTTGGCTTCGAATTCTTCAACTATAATTTATACCTAAACTTTTTATTCTTCTGTATCTACACTGTGTAACTAGATTTAACATATAAATAATAGTGTTTACTCCTACTTTCCTATATTTTTTTCTCGGAAAGACTAAAACACGACGAAGGGAAAAAATAAGAAGAAACTTTCACCCGGGAAAATCGCGTTATAGTACAATCTTTCGGCTCCCTTTTTAATAGGTCTTCGCCTAACTCATGCCGGAGGTATAGAATCACGCTGTTACGATAGCGATAGTTAATTTTCGTACACCCTGTATAGACCGGGCTATTAGAGCTAACAGTTGCGAGGGAGTTGGGGCACCGGTCGTCGCACACGACGCGACACGCGAAAGCCGGCATTTCGAGAGACCCATAACGATCGCGAACGATCGTGTTTTCCCGCGACCCTTCGCCTTCAAAACATTCTTCGACGTTTCCAAGCCGTGGCTAAAAGTCCAATGGCCGTACGTGCCCCGAAATAATCGCGTAAGCGAGCGCTGGCCAGCTCCATCCACGGAATTCCCGATTCGGTCACGCGCCGCTCGCTCGAATGCCTAACGATTGTCGTCGCTGCTGCTACACCGCACGCGAGCTGTGCATTCCCAATGCACCCGACCCCTCATACCTCCACCCACCCTCACCCTCTCTAATTTTGCTAATGATCCGGGCTTTTTCGTTACCTCCGCTCTCCCGGTCTCCCCGAACTTTCTTCGCCGCATTTTTTCCCTCTTTTAGCGACAAAAAAATATGTATGCAGGAAAAGATACAATGGAAGAGTGCCAAAAGATTACCAGGCTTCTATAATTTTCTCTCCTCGTTCTCCTAATTTTCGTTCTCCCCTTTTTTTTGCTTTTCGAGGACTGTAACCGAGGCTCCAACCGCGAGGAAAGAATGAAAAATACAATGAGTTGTCATCGAAATCTTCTGGTCTATTCTAATTTACCAGGAAAAGCACGAAAAGAATCAACTATTGTAACATTTCCGTTCTTAACTATCGAAATCTTCTACTCTATTTTAATTTACCAGGCAAAGCACGAAAAGAATCAACTATTGTAACATTTCTGTTCCTAACTATTGAAATTTTCTACTCTATTCTAATTTACTAGGCAAGGCATAAAAAGAATCAACCACTCTAACATTTCTGTTCTTAACTATTGAAATTTTCTACTCTATTGTAATTTGCCAGGTATCATGGAAAGAATCAACTATTCTAACATTTCCGTTCCTAACTATTGAAATTTTCTACTCTATTCTAATTTACTAGGCAAGGCATTAAAAGAATCAACCATTCTAACATTTCCGTTCTTAACTATCGAAATCTTCTACTCTATTCTAATTTACCAGGCACCACGAAAATAATCAACCATTCTAACATTTCCGTTCTTAACTATCGAACTCTTCTACTTTATTTTAATTTACCAGGTAAAGCACGAAAAGAGTCAGCCATTGTTAATCTTCAGTCAGCGTCGTATCATCTCTCCACAATCACGTAGTATATCGTCATAATTTAAAAAATTTCAAGATTACCTCGGTAGAAGTAGAAATCGTAGATACGGACCGTGGTGGCGCTAGTGTATTAACTGTACAACCGTCTTAAGTCCGTCTCAAGTCTCGCAAACGCTGAAATAAATATATACAAACGCAAATAACAACTAAAAAAAGAAGTAAGCTTCCCTGGACCGCGTTTTTTTCCCACCACGCAAACGGCGCGCGGCAAAAATCGCTAAGCCCGAACTCTGAACTTTGATTAGCATACGCGACGTCGAAAAACGAGAAGCGCAGCGGCTGATTTCTCGCTGCGAGGCGATTAAATTATCGGCAGCCTGTTACTTTAGCAGGTCGAACCGGTCCGCGGTTATAGGATATAATCGCTGTCCGCCGGTGTTTATCTATTAATTATTAATTTATCCCGGTGTCGGTTTAAAATAAAGCGGCGTTTAAAGCGGTGTTTAAAGCGGCCGACAGCGGTGTCCCGGCAATTACAAGAGGGCACGGAAATTATTCGGCCCCTCCCGGGGCCCCGCGAGTTAACGATCTGTCGCCGGTGTTCAATTTGTCCGGGGTTATTTAATACGCGTTATTTCATACGCGCCACGCTGTCGCGAATTAATTCCGCGCCGTTGTTAGAACGGTGCCAGCTCGGCGAGCCGCTGAATCGCGGGATAAACATTGCGGAAATAGTTTCCGCGATCGAGGACTGAAAAATATTCGAACGCCAGTCTCGGCCCTTACGCGATGGCGCTGCGATCGTCGCTGGTTTGAACGTAACAGAATAAATGGAAGAGTGGTTGTATCAATCAGATGTATATTTGCGATTTAATCTAAAGAACCATGGTGTTTTTCAGGATCGAGTGTATTTAACGACTTAACGGGTATTTAGTGAATTTTACGATTCGATTTAACGCCTGATTTAAATAATGAAATTTTAATGGAGTTAGAACCTTCGGTTTTACGTGTTTAAAGAAAAGTGTTAGTTAATTTTAATAGCGATAACGCAGGTGGAAGAGAGGCTAGTATAGGTAAATGTAAAATGATTTAACACTAGGTTTACGGGGTTTTTGTATACCTATTTCTACGGACACCCGTTAGATTTAGGGTAAAGAAAAGCACATATTTTCTTTAAAAAACAAACGATGGGTTTAATTTGAAAACAACCGCAATATTAACAGACTTAATATAAGTTAATTAAATTAAAGCAACCCATCCGTCAAATTGACGGGTCCCGTAAATCTAGTGTTAATCAAGAGGTAAAAATGCAACCGTCGTTCATTTTTAACCGATACAAATTTATTTTGTCATCAACTATTCTTAATCTTACATCTTCTTTAAATTATTCCATGTGCAATCGGTCGGTTCGTCGCTCTCGGAGAAGAGTATCAGCTGTTTTTAATAGCCGTGAAACGAGCTGTAAAGCGATTGATCGAATCGGACATAAACTTCTGATTCGATTGAGACGTGAAAAGGAGAGTTCTTCGGAAGGTGGATTATAATTTTAAACCTACTCGACTCGATTTTACATTCAGCCGGAATATTCCTTCCAGGATACTTTTCTATATTTAGAAGAAAGTTATGAAACGACAGTTTGAACTTGGACGAGGCAAAGTAACGGAGGTCATTGTAATTATATCGGTGACGATGTAATTCGCGAGGAATGCACGGTACATGACAGGACTGGTTATTTACGTTAATCACGGCCGATGCTGATTAAATTAATGCTCGGTATGGCGCATAAATTAATGAGCCTCTTAAATGTCGATGAAACGCCGATTTTTCGTCTAACGGTTGAAACGTAGCGGCCGGGGCGAAAAACAGGATGCAAATTAATCGGCGACCGGATGACGAGAGGCATTGGAATATCCGAATGAAAATCAGCCGCTTAATTCCCGATAATGACACCGAACGAAAACGATCGTGCTGTTGCATATTGCATTCCGCATAGGCTATTTGCATCGCCACCGGCCTGTTCCACTCGCAACACTCTATTTTAGCGCGCGTTGGACCAAGGGAACGTTTAATCGATAAATGCTTATAGATTATCGTGCCCCAGTAAAGTACCCTTCTCTCTCTCCCTCTCTCTTTCTCTCTCTCTCGCTCTGGTCGCGATAAGGGATACCAGCGATACGCAATCTGTCCGCGAAATCTGAAAATTCCCCGATCTCACCTGTTCAAATATAATTGAAACCCGTGTTCGCGCCTGGGGAATTCATTCGGGCACGTTGCCCTCCGTTGACAACACTAGCAGCAACAGTCTGCGATGGCGAACTTGAAAAAGGAATGCGAATTACTCGTTGTGGGTATTTTTTTTTTTTTTTCTTTTTTTAACTCGGAGAAGAGATCCATAAATAGGATCCATAAATAGGACGAAGAAGAAGGAGGAATTATAAATAAATCTAAGAAACGTCGTTGAAATATTTTCAAGATAAAATAGACGATGGAATAAGAGTTTGGGAAAAATGAAATAATTATTCCAATGTTCAAACTTTTTTGCGAATAAAGATATATTAAAATAGCAGAGGATTTAGGAGAATTTTATTTAGATTTGAGATGTGTAAATTGAATTTCCGAATATTTCGGTGCATCCTTCGATATTTGCTAATTTTTGTGTTTCAATTTTTATTTAATATTTCAATTTTGTAATTTACGCGAAACACTCTGTAGAACGATATGTACAGAGAAGTTTGTTGAAAATAATTCGGAATTGTAACGAATTGGATGTAATTATGGGTTTATCGTAGTGTAATCGACTCGAAGATCGACTCTCGTCTCTGGCTTATTGAATTTTCGGAAAAATGGGAAAATTGTATTACGCAAACTCGCCATTAACAATTTCGCTGAACAATGGCCTTAATCAAGGGCCAATAGATGGGCGTGGATAGCAGAGAATTAACTAGTCAGAGTTGCTCGCGATAAGACCGACAACGGATTTAATCTGACCGCGAAATCTCGAGTGCCTCGTTTCGTTTTAATAGAATTTCATTGAGGAGAGGTTGGCTGGCGTGAGTACACCGACGTTGCAACTCCAACACTGTGTACCTATTAACGCAACGTGGATTTATATCCGGATGTAATAACGCGATAATTACGAACCAGCCTTTGTTATCGAATTCGTTTAAGGACGTATTCTTCTGACCCGATAAAAATCGACTTCTCTGAAATTTCTTCCTTTTTTTCCCAACGAAACCACGATACGAATATCTTCAACTTTTCGTTAACGATATTGTTGAAAATCGTGAAAATTATAAATAGGTAACGCGATTTCGAACCGTGTGATTATTCAAAACGAAAAATCTGTGAAGCATATTGATTGGTATAAATATGGCTATGCCATAAAAGATTTTATAGAGTTCTTTGAAATTTCTTTTTATTTCCAACAAAACTACGATACATTTCGGAATATCTCCAATTTTTCGTTAACGAAATTATTAAAAATCCGTGGAAATTATATAGACATTAGGTAAATCGTGTTTTTCAAAGAAAAATAAGTAACGCGATTTCGAACTATCTGATTATCCAAAAGGAAAAATCTGTGAAGCATCTAGATTGGTATAAATACGGTTACGGCACAAACGATTTTCTTAACTGCGAAATGCGAATTCGATAATTTCTTGGAAATAAGCGATAGCTCGATAAATTATCAAGTTCGATGGATCGAGCAGGATGCGACGAGTTAACTCGTCCTTTCCAGTTACCAGGTTCGTCTCTAATACGTAAATAATTACACGCATGTGCGTATTATTCACTGGCAATAAGGGAAAAAAAAGGAATGAAATTTATAATTTTCGCGACACTCCGGGTCGCGGATAACAATTTATTTTGGCGCGTCGAATCGTTCGTTTTGCATTCGATCACGTTTATTATTAATATCACCGTTGCAAAGTATCACGCAGTTTTCAGCAAAACACGGCACGATAATGTTTCCGCTGTTCCATATACGCTTCGCTTTCGAACCGGTTGCGGGTACGAAATGCACTTTATTTCCCGATATTTGCATACAACCGTCGACATCGTTATTTCTCAATTCCAGTTGCTATAACGCGACCGAGGGAAACAGGAAAGCAGAAGGAAAATAGGTTAAAAAAGTCTGCCTCGGGATATACGCGACGTGGCGCGTAACGCGCCTGCGTGTAATTCCACGTCTGCTGCTGTGGCGGGAAAAAATTGGAAATTCGAAACGAGCATTTAGTCTTTCCCGCCGAAAAATATATCTCGCTTTAACGCTTTACAGTTTGCACTAATTTCAAGTATATCGAATTTAAAATTACCCGACGAAATGTGGAATGTCGAAATAAAATAATTCTACATCTTAATTTGTTGATTTCTTATTTACCGTTTTGAAAATCTCGTCGATTTTATAGGAGAAAGTCGTCGAATTGCTATTTTTTTTTTCTGACGAAAAGATCGTCGAATGCAAAGGGTTAATTATTGCACGATTTTTTATTTACTGATCCAATTAAATATCGCTGGTTTTATAACAGAAAATTTTTCAATTTCTACCTTTCCATAGGGAAAAAATCGTCGAATGCTAAAGGTTAATAACAATATGATTTCATATTTACTGATCCAATTAAATATCGTTGGTTTTATGACAGAAAATTTTTCAATTTCTACCTTTCCATAGGGAAAAAATCGTCGAGTGCTAAAGGTTAATAACTATACGATTTCTTATTTACTGATCCAATTAAATATCGCCGGTTTTATGACAGAAAATTTTTCAATTTCTATCTTTCATAGCGAAAAAATCGTCGAGCGCGAAGGGTTAATTATTACACGATTTCTTATTTACTGCTTCAATAAATATCGCCGATTTTATGACAGAAAATTTTTCAATTTCTACCTTTCCATAGCAAAAAACTGGTCGAGTGCGAAGGGTTAATAACTCGCGAGTATTCCTTTCAAACGAAAGAAAACACTTTTCACTATTAAAATCGTTTCCGAGTAAATCTCGCGACGATTTCGGACAAACTTTAGATTAACCGAACAGTTACAATCAAAAGAAATTTCGCACTCGAACAAACTGAAAAAATATTCAGATGAAAACGTAAAAATTCGAAGAAAGCTATCTAGTGACATCGAGACCACTTAGAATCGGAAACGTCGCGAAAGAAATTCGGGAAAACGTTCTCACGGTGTCTTTGAATCACTGTCCCTTTCGCGATCGCCATGAAACGCGAATATTTGCGACGTTCGAGCTGCATTACCGACGCAGTGTAAACACGAGCAAACAATACGGGAACGAAAGGTTGTCGGCGTGCTCGTGTTCCTGAAGTTGGGCCGCGTCGTTCGTATTTATGCATCACGGGAGACAAAGTTTGCTCGTTCGGTGACAGTCAACACAGCTATACCGATCCACCACTAATTACTGTTTCGTAATCAGATGTCTGACCGACGTAGCAAATTGGCTAGTTACCAGTTGCGCCAATAGTCAATACCGCGCATCGATCACGGGCCCACGGACTGGCTACAATTGGTCCGTTGATATCCGCAAACAATTTACCTTGATTTCGGCTTGTACGTCGCCCTCTGTACAATCGCATTATGTTTTACCCGTGCTCCTAGCGAATTTGCATTTTCCCCTTTAACGCGATTCGATGCGCTGTTCCGCGGTTCGTCGTTTAACCGATCCTCGTTCGGTTGATAGAAAAGGACTTCGTCTGGCTAGAACAGGGCACCTAACCGGATAACTGCGGTTAAATTAGGTTTTAAAAATCCATGTATTCCGCAAGGGAAATCCTGTGCTAATTGCAGGAAGAAAGACGAGGAAGACGAAGTAGGACAGGAATTATACATCGTTGAGGAGGTCGTTATCGAAAACTTAAAAATTGAAATAGAAATGTTACGGTATGTTTCCTTTACGTTACCAGCTGAATATATCGTGTCGTGTTTTAGTGAAACAGATTATATTTTTATTAACTCCAGAAGCGACCCCCAGTCGCCATTTAATCAGATTCTAAAGATCGATTTAATTATTATATGAAATTAAAAGTAACCTACGATGCGCGAAATGTCAAAGTAAAATAATTTTACCGTTTAATTTATACACGGTTTCCTATTTACCATTTTTAAAACATAGACAGCTTTATAGCAGGTCTTTGAATTACTATTTTTCTCTAACGAAAAAATCGTCGAGTGTAAAGGGTTAATCGTGTTAACGCGGTACACAGTGACGACTTTGTACAGAAAGTTAGCTGTTGCAAGTTTTTTTTAGACGCATTATAACATTTGCAACATTGATTTTCGAATTTCGATACTGCGAATCTGACGGTTCGTCGTCACGAAAACGAAAGGTGCATTGTAAATCCGAAGGGACCGACGCCGGGCCCAACGCTTTAATATTTCCCAAATAATAAATGTATTAACACGAAAAATGGATCAGTGTTCTACCAACACACGACACGGCCGACATATTCACTCCGACGTGTATATCCTCTCGCATTTATTAAGCTCAGCAAATCCATCAGGGCACGAAGCAAAGAACTTTCTTCCCGGCTAGGAAGAAATCCCGGCCGAAGTTACTGTATTACGAAGCCGAAGTTTATTTCAACTTCTACCCTCCCTTAACAACCAGAACATCCATCCCGGAAGCGTTGCCGGACCAATTTAGTGAACTTGCCTTAAACTTCCGCGTGCTAATAACGGGCCCGTGTTTACGAAGACCGGCCGCTCGGCGGCGCTGAGAGCTGAGAGCCGAGAGCTGAGAGCTGAGAGTGCGCGTGGCACGCCTTCACGATGATGAGAGGAATAACTCATTAGCTTTGTAACGCGCCGGCCACGTGGGGCGTTCCGGCCTGAATTATACGGCGAATTACATTAATACCAAGCGACAGAGATTCCCGACCAAAGAGAGAGAGAGAGAGAAGGAGAGAGATCACTCGCGCGCGCGTACATCTGCCGGGTCAGGCCTGGCCGGGGCGAAGTTTTCGCATAATTTTCGAATAAAGTCGAATATTTCCCTGGGCCGAAGTACCACGGTAATACTCCTGAAGAGAGGTTGTGTAAGTTGTAAATCTTTGAAGTGGCTTTCGCGCTGTGGGTAAAGATTTCCAGCCAGCCGGGGACGAAGAGAGGGAGTTTTCTTCTTTTACCCTTCTCGCAGAGGTTCCTCTACTTATTTCTGCTCTAGCTGCGTCCGAGACGAAGAAGATAAAAGGGCCAACTTTAATATTAAGGCAATAAACCGGCGCAGCCTTGAATTCTTCCCGGTAATATATCTTTGGCTGTGACGTCGCGTTCCCTCTGGTAAACGCTTCCAGAATCCGGCCACTGCTTCTCACACTGCAGTTTTGAGGTCGTGTTACAGAAGCCTGTGATAGGATGAATATCGTTCTTCGAGAACCCTTGTTAATTCCGTTACATCGTTCCCATGGAAATTTGTCTTAAGGAGCTACCGTAGAAGAAAAAGAAGAGAAGATCCAATTTCTTTTTTTACTGCTTTAATCGATAGTGCAACGTTCTTGGAATATATCTTTAAATTTTCAACGCGATCCTGGAAATATTAGGTGCCCCGTGATATGATAGGACAAGTATCGTCCTTTGAGAACCCTTGTTAATTCCGTTACATCGTTCCCATGGAAATTTGTCTTAAGAAGCTACCCTGGAAGAAAAAGAAGAGAAGATCCATTTTCTCTTTTTACTGTTTTAATCGATAGTAGTTCCTGAAATATATCTTTAAATTTTCAACGCGATCCTGGAAATATTAGGTGTCCCGTGATATAAGTCGAGTATCGTCCTTCGGGAACCCTTGTTAATTCCTTTACATCGTTCCCATGGAAATTTGTCTTAAGGAGCTACCCTGGAAGAAAAAAAAGAGAAGATCCATTTTCTCTTTTTACTGTTTTAATCGATAGTAGTTCCTGAAATGTATCTTTAAATTTTCAACGCGATCCTGGAAATATTAGGTGTCCCGTGATATGATAGGACGAGTATCGTCCTTCGAGAACCCTTGTTAATTCCGTTACATCGTTTGTATGAAAATTTTTCTTAAGGAACTACCCTGGTGTAGGAAGAAAAGATCCATTTTCTTTTTTTACTGCTTTAATCGATAGTAGTTCCTGAAATGTATCTTTAAATTTTCAACGCGATCCTGGAAATATTAAAGACCCCTCACCAATTCGCTTGACATTTCAAGAAATAGACGATTTTTTCTTCATCATCGCCTCGATTTAACAATTTTCGACGTTTTCAAATTTCTCAAGGTTCTTCGAGGTTTGTAAAGAGTAAGAGAATTGTATGTATTCCTAATTTGGTCAAATAAAAGGGAGACTATGGTTTCCACGAATCCCAGATCTCGTTTTACGCTCTTGTAACTCCAAATTCCGACTATTTTAAAACCTAACAAAAATTTCCTTTCATACTCTCGTAGTTACTTAATAGAACCTCGTAGTCTTCAGAATGATCAAACGAGAAAAAAGTACGATACTTTCGTTGGTAAAAAATTCCCCAAAATTTAATCTCGTTTCTTTTTTCTCGTCATGGAGATTGTATAATTTATATTTCCTCACGTACGTAATTAATTAACCACCGTTCGTTTTTGTAGGAAGGTGAAAGTATTCCCACACAATAGAAAGTGCCAGTCGCGCATTGAAAAGAGGAGAGAAAAAGGAAATGAAAGTTCCTTCTCGTTTTTTTCGGTACTCCGCCGTGTTTACACGATCGATCGATCGATCGCGGTGATTTCGCAGTCTGCGACGAGGAATCAACGTCGTCGGAATAATTGAAAGATCCCGGTAAACCTAATCCCCGAAGGATGAGCAGAATTTTACCGGATAACTTGTCCGCGTAACCAACTTTCGACATATCGAGTTTCTCGTTTAGCCTCGCAGCAGCGGCGTGGACGCCGATTTTCATCGGTATTATTGCACACCTTGCGTAATCACTCTGCTCGTTCGTTAAGTCCCCGGCGATCGTTGCATAATTAAGCGAAATAACCGTCTCTGTCCCGCTGTGGGAAGCATAAGAAGAGAAGAAGAAGCGCCGGGCGAGAAGTAACATGATTAATTAATGTCTCGAAGATCGCGGTGAGTCATTCACTTGACTCGGTCAATGAAAGGCTTGTGCAATTGCAAATTAACAGAGGCTGTCCGTGGAATTCGCCTCTCTTATCTCCTTTTGCTCGGATGTCGAACAAACTGCGGGACTTTAATCAAGCGAGAGAAGAGAAAATGGCGAAGAACGAAAGGGAATCCGTCACGGAAGATCCCGCCGTTTCTACGTTTGACTTTCCTTTGTTTATTCGGATAAGACACGCGTGGGATACGTGCAAAAACTCTTCCGACTCGGGCCGGTCGCGAGATTTACGAGTTTGCATAGGGGATTAGCTCGAGAAATGTAGGTCGAAGATCGAGAGAGGCTGTTTCTCGGGAAACGTGAATCACGCCAGGTGAATCGTGATTTACGACGCTTGGTCTGCGCGAAAATGACGCTCGTATTTGCCGAAATGAGTCACGGTGTAGTATAGTTAGGCACTGGTCCGCGGATCTTGGTATATCTTTGAAAGAAAACGAAGTCAATTGCGGCAGGAAATAAGAATTGTTTTGCCGAAATGAGTCACGGTGCAGTATAGTTAGACACTGGTTTGCGGATCTTGGAATATTTTTGAAAGAAGACGAAGTAAATCACGCAGGGAAAAGAGAATTATTTTACCGAAATGAGTCAAGGTGATACAATTAGGCACTGGTTCGCGGATTTTAAAATATCTTTGGAAAAAAACGAAGTCAATTGCGGTGGAAAGAAGGAATTATTTTGCCGAAACGAGTCGCGGTAGTGCAGTTAGGTACTGGTTCGCGGATCTTGATATATTTTTTAAAGAAAACGAAGTCAATTACGGCAGGAAGAAGGAATTATTTTGCCGAAATGAGTCACGTTAATACAGTTAGACACTGGTCCGCGGATCTTGGAATATCTTTGAATGAAAACGAAGTAAATCGCAGCAGGAAAAGAAATTATTTTGCCGAAATGAATCACGGTGTAATCCAGTTAAGCACTGGTCCGAGAATTTTCTAATATCTTGGGAAGAAAACGAAGTAAATCGCGCACGGAAGAGGAAATTATTTTACCGAAACGAGTCACGGTAATACAGTTAGGCACTGGTTCGCGAATCTTGGAATATCTTTAAAAGAAAACGAAGTAAATCACGCAGGGAAAAGAGAATTATTTTACCAAAATGAGTCAAGGTAATACAGTTAGGCACTGGTCCGTGGATTTTAGAATATCTTTCGAAAAGAAAACGAAGAAAATCGCGAGTAAATCGCGCAGAGAAGAGGGAATTATTGGAAGACCGGTGGAGCGAATTGTTTCTCGAAAGACGTCTATCGCTCGAGGGAAATTCCGGTTCTCGAGGATACCCGAGCTCCTGGTAGATTTACAGAACGGTGCTTTATATCGTCGTTTTACTATTCGATTCCCTTGGTAGATCCGACGACCTTCGAGGATCGATAGGCTTCGAATTACACGCTGACCCAGTGTTCGAATGGAAACAGGAACGAAACGCAAGGTTGCGGAAGCCCGGAAAAGATAAAATTGGCTTCGTTTTAACGGAGGAAACGTAAATTAGAAGAGCAGAGAAAGAGATATAACGGAGTTATATCCAACGGGATAAATTGCATCGGAGCAAGCTGCTTTGCCAGGAATCGCAAGATTTTCTAGTATCTCTTGCCGGCTGGTCAGAGATGTTTCCAACGTTGAAACATCAATTTCTCCCGGTTGCAGCACGGGAATATACCACTCGACCAATTTCCTCCGGTATCTCGGCACCCGTCCGATAATTATCCTTTTTTTTCTTCTCGCGAGACAGCCGGGAGGGGAAAGGAGGGGAAGACATGAAAGAGGGTGAAGGGGTCGAAGGGGGAGAGAGTCACGCAGGAGGTGGAGTAACGTTTGGTCAGATGGGGTTCGACTCTTGCCAAGCTTCGGGCCGCATTGCAGATGCACGTGCAACCCCTGTACGGATTTTCGATTTCATTTACTTTGTTTTCACCGGGCTTCCGCGGTTTCGGCTTCCCGAGGATAGGTCAGACTGGTTAACCGGTTAGAATCAGGCGTGTATCGAATTTATTTCCATGGAAAATGAATTTATCGCCTGAACTTGACGAACTTTCCCCTCTCTACGCCACTCTGCGTTTCTATCTTTGTCCAAACACGTTGTTGTACATTTTATTTCCATGGAAAACGAATTTTCAGCGTGAACTTGACAAAGGTCTCGTTCTATACAATTTTCTATTCGTATCTTTGTCCAAACATCCTGCTGTACATTTTATTCCTATAGAAAATCAATTTTCAGTGTAAACTGGACAAAGGTCTCGCTCTATACAACTTTGATTTGTATATTTGCCCAAATACGTTGTTGTACATCGTACATATACATACATATGCATTTCTTTCGAATTTCTCGATTTTTGATTCGCTGATTTATTATTGGTATTATTAATAATAGTAATTTTAGTGGTACGATGAAGATAAGCGAATATATCAATTAGAATTCTGTCTCGTAATCGAAAGTAATTTTTTCAGAAGTAGGTATATGTTTTTAGTAATTGTATAGGGGAAAATTCCGAGATTAGTCACTTTGACTGCATCGATAGTTAAAGGGGTATCTTTGTAATCAAGGAAAATCGATATTTACACTTCGAAATACTCCCATTTTTTTAATTTCCGAATTTTCGCTGTTTCACTAAGATGCTTCTTAATTTTTTCGAGACATTCTTAAAGTATAAATAAATCTAATTCCTTCAGAAAAAAAAGAAATCCCAAAGAAGTGGATTTTTATCAACCAGATTACATCGTTCAATCGCTCGCAGACTTCTTTCCCATTATCCTTTTGATCTTCCGCGCTGTTAGTTAGATTTAAACCGTTTCAGTCACGCGATACTCCCAGAAACGCGAGTATTCCGTGCCTGGCGAATCACAGCGAGCTCGAACGACATTAACCCCGTGATTTTCTCCCCGACGATTTACTCGGGTACGTATCGCGAGTATTGGACCAAGGAGGGAGAAATCAACGGTCGTCAGTTGGAAATCGGATCGCGAGGGGAGCGTCTCGTACGCTTAGCGTCACGGTCGTCGAGCCGCGTGGCAAAACGTCGAAAGCTCGAGGAGGGAAAAGCTCGCGAAGACCCGGAAGACGTGTCTGGCTGGCACGGTTCATCGACCACGAAGATCAAGCGACGGTTGTGTCGCGTCCTCGAGAATTCCGGCCGGCGAGAGGCCTCGATCTCCTCCTCTCTCGCTCTTTCGTTTCCCGCGGCCGGCGCTACTCGTGAAATTAATTAACAACGCGTCCGTGGGTAGCGGCGCGTCGTGACACGAAGTCAGCGTCGCCGGAAGCCGATAGGTCATGCACGTGTCGCCGGGCTGAATCGTTAATCTACGGTGACACGCGCGACCGGGCCGTATCGGAAATAACGTGGCTGCTTCGAGGGTGCTCGTGTCCCGGCTCGCAAGTAGAAAGAACCACGGAAAGAGAGCCCTGCGAGACGGGGGGAGTCCGAAGGGGGGCTAGAGGTGCCTTCCGATGGTCGATCACCCGTGTCCCTCTTTTTCCTCCCTTCCTCTATCTTTTTCCTCCCTTCCTCTCCATCTTTTTCCTCCCTTCCTCTATCTTTTTTCTCTCCCTTCCACCCTTCCTCCCGTTTCATCCCTTCCCTTCGCGCCTGAAATCGCCGAGAAGAGCGGTGTGAATGAAAATGTAGAACACCGGCACCCGGTGTGATTCCGATTTTTTTAACGCTTACGCCAACGAGGAAAATGATCTTCTTCTCGGGCTGTATCGCGGATCTCCGAAAATTTTGGCAAATTGACGGATATCTCTCTCCTTTTACCGAATTAGTTATCCTTGCAATTGTAATTTGAACAGAAAGGGCTGAGATCAAAATTAGAAGAATTTCGGCGGATCGAGGAAGTTATGTTATATAAATTTAGGGTAGATCAATTATAGAATGACATTTGTGGTTTTGAAGATGCAAATGTTACGAGGTGTAGACTCCTCTTTTTATAAATGTTTCATTGAATTGTTTCGTTGAATTGCTGTTTGCGCCACACGTCTTTCCTGTTTTCTCTTCCAAACATTCCAAGGAGCGCTTTTCCCCTGTTTTCTGCTCTTATTTTAACACGTTGCCGCAAATGACGGCTATAGCTGTCCGATCCTTGACGATATGTAGACAAACGACGACTATAGCATTTTGCACGTTTTAATCAACAGAAAAAGGAGTACCGTTCGTACGAAGTGTAAAAATGATATAATGAACAAATGACATATAACCGTCGAGCGTTTTTTTAGAAAAACTGTGACCAAATGTGATAATTTTCACTTCCAAACATACAACTTACACTCGATTTCATTTGGCAGTCATAAGCAATTGGAAAAAAAATGTGTTCCTGAGCACGATCGTCAAATCAAAACTGTGCGGCAAATAACATTTGCATCCAAATATTAGATTCAAATTAAAATTCGTTCTCTTATCAACTGTCACGTTATTTTATTTTTACCCAAAACGGAATGGTAGCCGAAAAGTCGGCTTCGCAGCCTAGAACGCTGAGACTTTTCGAGTGAAACAGAAGAAGCGCAAAGTCGCTCCTTGGCACTCAAAGGGTTAACCTGGGAGTAAAGACTGGGATTGAAGCGACGAATAATAGCGTCTCGATGCAAGTGGAATACACCTGCGCTTAGAGATACGTCATATCGTGTTATTACCAACGACTCCGAGTCACCACTATCGATAAAGACTCGATTTGACGTCAGTTACCTTTAGTGCTATGAAAATAGTCTCGAAGGTTAACAGAAATAGAATTCGCCGTCACAGTAGTACGATTTAAATATGAAGATACGCTTACGTAGTTCGTCGTACGAATTTCTTTCTGATTTATAAACGTCGCGTACTCGATGCAACGTTGCTCGAGCGTTTCTACCCTTCAAGCATCGATCGGGATTTAATTTTCGAACCAATGAAAGCTTCCTCGACACTGTGAACGGTAACATCGACTCGGTGGAACAATCGCAACACTTTGCTCGGTTACAAAGGACCACCGATAAACGAAAGTATTTGCAGATCGATGTTGACGTATGGTATTTGCCTCGAATCTCGTTTATTATCGCGGCCATTCTTCGGGGATTACTTTAGCCTCGCCTGTGCCGCATTCGCTTTATGAAAGCTTTTTTTATACCAGCGAGCAGAGATTTTTCTTCGACCTCGAATACCTTCGCTTTCTTTTCTTTAACGCCGCACGCTCGGCGAGCTTATTCTAGGTCAAGAGATGGCGTATCGATTAAATCCCCCTTGGATTTCTGTTAATAAAATTAACCGCGGCTATTTGCATCGACCTTGCAGCCGGGATAATTCGATACCCTACCTCGTCTTCGCTCTTTTCTCTATGCTGAACTTACACACGGTGTTTTCTTTTCTTCGAGTCCAGGGGATTATCTACGCAAAGAGTTTGTCAGCATCCCCTTTATGCTATGAATTCCGGCCCACCCTGTGTTGGCAGCGTAAATTAACCTTTTAGGCACGACGCGCCACTATAGTTGCTTTCGAGGATATCATTTTTCAGAACGACGCGCCACTATAGTGGCTTTCGAGGATAACACCAATTTGGACGGTACGACACTATAGTGACTTTCGTCGATACCACGATTTTAGACGGTATTATACGTTTGTCCCTTTATTTCTCATTTGTTTCGCCTAAACCGCGTTAATTTAGATTTAGATCACTTAGAATTCTATTTCCATGTAATGTCATAGTGGAAATCGTCATGAACGGTTTTAACATTAGGTACGGCGTGCCGTACCTAAATGTTAATCATGGGGTAACAAATATTTGAGGTTTCAGCTATATACGCGCAATGCATTTGGGTTAAGAATCGCTGCTATAGAATTGTGACGGTCCTGGTCCTTCTTCACGATGATTCGAGTCCTTAGGTTTTCACAGTTATTATCTGTGTTGGGGTTATGCTGTAAAGGTATGAAAGGAAAAGGAAGGGATGCGTTTCGTTCTGGGCCTACTAGTGAACTTATTGATAAGGTCCTTTGCTTTTGACGGAGATACTATTGGAAGGACTAGGCGTGGAATATATAAGAATCGAAGGGTTTACCGAAGACTTACGAGGAAATTCACGGACCTCTTTTCACTCGGAATCTATGTAAAGGGGTGAAAGGAAAAGGAAGAGATGCGTTTGGTCTACGGCCTGTTAGTGAACTCATCGGTAAGGCCCTGTTTTAGATAGGGATACAATTGGAAGAACTATTCGTGGTATATATAAGAATCGGGGGGTTCACCGAGAACTTGTGAAAAAATTCTCGGACTTCCTTTCACTCGGAATCTATGTAAAAGAACGAAAAAAAAAGGCAGAGTGCGTTTCGTTCTGGGCCTACCAGTGAATTCATCGGCAAGGCCCTGTTTTAGATAGGGATACAATTGGTATATATAAAAATCGGGGGGTTCATCGAGAACTTGCGAGAAAATCCTCGGACCTCCTTTCACTCGGAATCATCATCTGACGATGAAGATGAAAACAGTGATCGCTCCAGAATAGATAATGAAAACAACGTAAAATAAAATACGACGTAAATCGTAAAACTTAACAAAACTCAAATCGCAAGGTACCGTAGTTCTATCGAAAACAACCGTGTAAAGGACACGTGACTGCCTCGACAAGCGATTGGCCAGCGATCTGATCCCCTATTCGTTAATTGTACCGATCAATTGCAGCAGTGTGACTCGGCGTGCGGTAAAAAATGTTGAAATACGTAATAACGTTAAGAAAGACGTACGGGGCCCAGTGGGTAAAGCGGCCCCCCTAATTAACCGCTTGCGCTGCAACGGTATAGCGCAAAATAGGAGAGAACGCATCGGGTAACGGGGGATCGGCGCAATTAGCGAAATAATTGGCAATTAATCAGCGCGGCTGCGGAAAAATCCAAGGGTCCCAGCCCCGTTCTAAATTCCTCGCGATTTCGTTCGGTCGTTATCACGCAACTTCGGTAATTACACGAGTGATGGTCTCATTAAGTCGCGTTACACTCGGCGACCGGTTAATTAACCGACGTAATCGTCGCGGCGTTTCCAAGTCCTCTAACCCCCGTTGTTGACGCAACGAGAACGGCGCGAAACCGCGGGAAGAACGGCACGAAGGAGACGGAGGCCACCCATCGCGACGCACCGGGCCCGGGCGTCGCGATGCCGGCTGGGAAATTTCAATAAGCGATTCCGGTTGACCGAGAGAGGCCGCGACACGAAGGATCGCTTTAATAAAGAAGCGAAAGCCGAGTTTCGGCTTTAACGCCGAGTCAACTGCGCTGAATAAACCATCTCAGGAGCAGGCTGCTCCTTTCGACGAGCCGCTGTCCCGTTAGAGGCGACAGAATCTCCAATAATAAATGATAAAGCGACCGGAGGATCGGATCCGAACGTTGCGCGTGATAAATCTATCTCGTCGGTTCCCTGTCTCCCGCTGAATTATTGCTTTCGCCGGCCCTCCCTCCTCCTAGTCTTCCCTCTCGCTTCCTTATTGATTGACTTCCGTCCGATGCTCCTTCCGTTCGGCTGGAAAACTTCCAGGCTGCTTATCGCCTCGGCTAAACGGCGCAACGGCCCACTCCGTGGAAATTCGAAGGTTTATAAGGATTCTGGGGAATTTTGGGGAGTCGGGAACTCGGGGTATAGAACGTAAGGTAAGGTGAATTTGGGGATATAAGGAAGCGTAAAAGATCCTTGGGCTAGAGAATTTTTTACTGGAAGAATTCTAAGGTTAAGTGCGAAAGTTTGCAGATGTCGCCGGAATTCTGGGGTTCCCTAGAAGCATTCGGCGCTTCGGTACGCTTTAATTCGGTATTATCGAATTTTGCAAAAGGCTCGCGTTGGTTAAAGCCACAATGGTCCTCGTGATACTAGAAATTCGAAGGTTCACGAGGATTCTGGGGAATTTTGGGGTCTCTGGAACTCGGGATATAGAATAGAACGTGAATTTGGGGATATAAGGATGCGTAGAAGATCCTTGGGCTAGGGAATTTTTTACTGGAAGAATTCCAAGGTTAAGTGCGAAAGTTTGCAGATGTTGCCGGAATTCTGGGGTTCCCTAGAATCGTCCGGCGCTTCGGTACGCTTTAATTCGGTATTATTGAATTTTGGAGGTTAGTCGCGAGGTTGGCAGATGTTAGCGTTGGTTAAAGGCCAAAACGGTCCTCGTGGTACCAGAAATTCGAAGATTCACGAGGATTCTGGGGAATTTTAGGAACTATGAAACTTTCGGCGTATAGAACGTAAGATAAATTTGCGAGTATAAGGTAAAGTAAAAGATCCTTGGTCTAGGGAATCGTTTATTCTAAGAATTTCAAGTTTATTCGTCGAGATTTCTATTTCTAAAATCCTGCATACAGGTTATGACGCTTTTTAAACGTTCTTATACATCTTATATGACTTTCGTTCGTGTCTCGGAGTGACCGTGCGAAAGTTTCCAGATGTTGCCGGAATCCTAGGGTTCCCTAGAATCGTCCGGCGCTTCGGTACGCTTTAATTCGGTATTATCGAATTTTGCAAAAGGCTCGCGTTGATTAAAAGCCACAACGGTCCTCGTCATACTAGAAATTCGAAGGTTCACGAGGATTCTGGGGAATTTTAGGGACTTTGAAACTCCCGACGTATAGAACGTAAGATAAATTTGCGAGTATAAGGTAGAATAAAAGATCCTTGGTCTAGAGAATCATTTATTCTAATAATTCCAAGTTTATTCGAAGAAATTTTTAAATTTCGAAGTTTTCTAAAATTCTGAATACAGGCTACGACGCTTTTTAAATGTTCTTATACATGTTATATGGCTTTCGTTCGTGTCTCGGAGTGACCGTGCGAAAGTTTCCAGATGTCGCCGGAATCCTAGGGTTCCCTAGAAGCGTCCGGCGCCTCGGTACGCTTTAATTCGGTATTATCGGATTTCGGAGGTTAGTCGCGAGGTTGGCAGACTCGGCATCGCGGGACAAGAATGAATCTAGGGATATATATCGCGTACGAGGCCTGGAAGTTTCGCCACGTGATAGTTTGCATGCTCGCGAGACTAGCGGCAGGAAGAACAAACGTTGCAGCCCTGTTTCGCGATAGGGGGGAAGAACGGTAAAAGTTGTTGAAGGCGTATCCACTTCGACAGGTCGAGGGACGGTGCATCGGACACAGCTCTGCACTCTGCTCGAAAATTGAAAAAGTTGAATGAACGAAACTTAAAAGTTCCGCGGCGTCGGCGTCGTTTCTCTCACGGCCGATTTCTACGAATTTCATTAGCACACCGCCTTATCTCCTCGCCACTTTCCCATTGCGCTCTGTCGTTAATCGACCCCCCTACTTCTGTCCTTCAGACAGAGAGAATCTTAAATCTTCACGTCAACCTTACAGACTTCGTAACATTTGTTTCTTCGAGAAAAACTATTCGTTAACACTAGATTTACGGGACCCGTAAATTTGACGGATCGGTTGCTCCAATTATTCGATATTAACAGATTTAATTAACTTATATTAAGTCTGTTAACATTGCGATTTTTTTTTCAAATAAAATCCATCTTTGTTTTTTAACGAAAATTCGTGGATTCCTTTACCCTTAAATCTGATAAGTGTCCGTAGAAATGATTATACAAAAAATAAACCTAGTGCCCGTAAACCTAGTGTTAATTTCGATCGATTTCCAAAATTAAAATCTCTCAATCGTACGTCTTTCGATTTTTAATTAACAACAGTAATCTCTGGTAATCGGGAATTTTATTTTCTTCTCCCAGAAATTGGGAACAGCATTAAAATTATTATATTCTTTTTTTCAAAATTGGGATTAGCGTTGGTTAATACAATTTTCTCTCCTTTTTCCTGAAATTAAAAACGAACCTCCGATTGCTTCGAATTTTTGGTTTCTACTTAAAACAACCGTAAAGTTAACGTCAGTTTTGATTTCTATCTTTTTCAAAATCGTATACGTGTCTCTAGTTATTTTCTATTTCGTATGTCGTGGAAAAATTCGACGAAATTCGCGGTTATCTGGAATTTCGATTTCTTCGAATGTCTTGAAATTAGGAAAAAGTTATTCCGTTATTTATCCGCCATCTGGTCTGCCAAACGAACGGGTCAGAAGATAACTACGGGTTTCCGGGAACGCGGCGTTAAGGAGCATAAATCCCAATGACGGTTTCCGGCCAAACGAGTCCGCGCATAATTGTAATCGTCGCGGTAATAACGCCGTTAATCGGCCTTGAAACAAAAACAAACGAGGCCAGTCCTAGCGATAAACGAATTTATAGGCGGGAAAATGCTCGTCTGCGCGGTACGTGACTCGAATAATCCCGGGCAAATGGCGGAAAAACCGAACGAAGGGCTAAAAAAAGGTGGATAATAGCGATCTAATTAGCATCAGCCATCGATTGCCGAAGAGAAACGATATCGATACACGGCTGGTTCGAATTAAAGCACCAGTTAACCAATTGTGGTTCGAATAGCATTCGGCGTTTCATAGCAAACTCATACTCGGCTAATTACACTGTTCAGCGCAAATTTTAATCTGCAATATCCATCGGATAATTCTCGCGGAGTTTACTTCTTTCAAATTCCTCCATCATCCTTAATTCTCGAAAAATGCGACTTTTTCCGTAGAAACGCGCTTCAGTTTGACTGAAATGAAGTATTATAAAAATTTCTTTCGTTTAATAAATATCGCATTTATAAATATTGTTTTAATCTCGTAAACACGCTGACTATTAAAGAAGTTACATTTGTTCAATTTTAATTTTAATCTGTGATATCTATCGTGTAATTTTCAATTATCTTAGTACCTTAGTGCCATCTGTGATTTTCGATTGGAAGTTTATGAAATATAAACTTAGCGCCATCTGTGATTTTTGACTGGAAGTTTGTGGAACATTACAAAATTCTCTACAGTTCCAAGAAATTACGTCATTTCCTAGAATTCTCAGGCAATAGTTTCGGAACCTCGTCGAGGAATATTTGGCCGATTTTGTGATTTTGTATTAGGATAATATAACATGACAGGAGGTTGTCAGTTCCGAGAAATGACGTCTTTTCCAAGAATTCTCAGGCAATATTTTCGGAACCTCAGCGAGGAATTTTTGGTTAATTTTGCGATTTTGTATCAGGATAACATAACATAACAAGAGATCATCAGTTCCGAGAAATTACGTTTTTGGAAAATTTCTCTGGGACAATACTTTTGCAGCCTCGCCGTAAAAGTTTTGGCCGATTTTGCGTCTTTGTATCAGGATAACATAACATTTCAGGAGGTCTCCAGTTCCAAGAAACAACGCCATTTCCATGAATTCCCTTGGACAATACTTTTTCTACTTTGCTTATATTTTAAATATTTTCCTTTACTTGTCTTTCTTACCTTACTTACCTTCTATGCCTTACTTACCTTGATTCTTCTTAACACTAGATTTACGAGACCCGTTGATTTGACGGATGAGTTGCTCCAATTATACAATAGTAATAGATTTAATTAACTTATATCAAATTTGTTAACCCTAGATTTACGGGACTCGTTAATTTGACGGAAGGGTTGCATCATTTATATCATATTAACAGATTTAAATAACTTATATTAAGTCTATTAATATTGCGATTGATTTCAAATTAAACCCATCGTTTGTTTTTTAAAGAAAATGTGTGGTTTTCTTTACCCTAAATAAAACGGGTGTCCGTTGAAATAGGTATACAAAAAACCCCCGTAAACCTAGTGTTAATATCGTAATTGTTTTTAAATTAAACTCATGGTCTTATTTTTTAAGAAAATACGTAGTTTTCTTTATCCGGGTTGCCATAAAGATAAATATTCAAAAACGTTCGTAAACCTAGTGTTAATTTGCATATAACTTTGATAAATATAGCCTACTTTTTATTTCCAAAATTCCAAGGGATCATTGAAAATTTACCAGAGATAGAAAATATTTTAAACTTTGCGCGTAGTTCTTAGCTTGGCACGATTTTCCAATGATTTTTCCAAACAAAACTTCCGAAAGTCTTGTCTTTTGAAGAAATCTCTGGAAAATCACACCAATTATCTCACCACGTGTATGTGACCTCGCATCGATGATAAACGAGAGATTAGAAGGATTAAATCGTAAAACACTTACTCCACGCTTTTGTAATAATTTTATCGAAATTACGAGGAGAAAAAAATCACGGTTTTCTCCTCGTTTTCTGTTCTCCCTTTTTCATTTCACGGGGTTGAAATTAATAATCGATTAATTCGAGTAACGAGCTCGATGGCCGGGCGATTTAACGAAAGCTGTTGCGAGACCGCTTCGAATGCAAATGAAACGCGTGGCCTCGCCGATAAAACGAACGTTCCCGTTGCGATTATTCGTGAGAAAAGTAACTATTAAAATTTACGGCACACCAGAGAGATACGGAACAATACTGAGAAAGAAAGTCGTGGCTGGTTGTCTGTGAGAAGCGACCGTCCTATTTACGAAATGTTGTTACCAGCTGGTTTGATGAATAGATTGCGTATATGTATGATTTCAGTCGTAGGATTGTATTGGGTTGTCCGGAAAGTTCGTGCCGATTTTCGCTAGATAGCGTCAGAAACCTGACTGAATATATCACAATTATTGAAAACAAATGACACGTGTACATATTCTAAATGAGATAACTTCAGCCATATTTGGAAAAAAGTTTGGTTACGATTCGTTAATTTTTATCAGTTTTGTATAGAATATGGTGGCAAATAAAGTGCATTATAGGCATTTAATGCCTTTCTTTTTCCGAAAGGGCAAAAATGCCACACAAACGGCAAATAAGATATGCGCTGTTTACAGCAAGGAAAAATGGATAATTTATAAAAATGTTAAGATCCTCGGGAAAGCGTGATGAACCACCTTTAGTCACCACAAAAGCCGGTCTTCATTCGAAGAAGTTAATGCTCTGTATCTAGTGTGACTGGAAAGGAATCCTATATTACGAACTTTTACCAAATAATGAAACGATAGATTCGGCAAAGTATTGCTCTCAATAAGATAAATTGAAGACATCAATTGAACAAAAACGTCCAGAAATTGCGAATCGGAAGGGCGTCGTGTTTCATCAGGACAATGCGCGACCTCGTGTGTCTTTGAGAACTCAGCAAAAATTGTTGGAGTTTGGTTGGGATGTTTTACCCCATCCACCGTATTCGCCAGACCTTGCGCCTTCGGTTTTCCACCTTTTCCGATCATTACAAAATTCCCTTAATGGAAAAAATTTCAACTCTTTGGTCGAGATAAAAACCCATTTGGACAATTTTTTTGCCGAAAAACCTGAGAGGTTCTGGAAAAACGGAATTCTCAAGCTGCATGAAAGATGGAGAAAGGTTGTGGAACAGAATGGTACTTATATAACTTAATAAATGTATACCAATATTTAAATGAGCTGCGTTTTAATTTTCCTAAAAAATCGGCACGAACTTTCCGGACAACCCAATATGTACGATTTGATTAATGGCTAATGATAATTGTATCGAGCGATTCAAGAGAAGTGGACAGATTTATAGAAGCTTTCTGTATCTCTACAAATCGTCACAGGCTTTAAAATGACTGCCATTTTTAAGGAACAGTTAACTATTTAATCCTAGATTCATAAACTTTATTTACGGTTACATTGTTCATAAATATATGTCTCTGATACAGCTTACTTTTAAGGTCACTTAATTTAAGTATTACGGAAGATATTAACCCTTTGCACTCGAGAGGTGACTGTCAGTTGCCATAAAATTTCGAAGACCCATATTAATTAATATATTAAATTTAAGATAATATAACAATATGCAAGATATCGAAATATAATAATTTTACGTATCAATTATTATACGATTCTTTGTCTACCACTGAAAAAATCTGGAAATTTCTGCTTTTTCGTAGCGAAAAAATCGTCGAGTGCAAAGGGTTAATAAAAATCTACAAATATTAGTTAGAAGCGACTTTTATTGACAATTTGAACATGAAAAAAAATTGAGAAAATCAATCTGAGTATTCTAGGCACAAATTACCTGCTGTAAGAGTTCTTTTAGTTGAGAGTGTATGACAAACGTGTGTTTATAAATCTAGGATTAATATCTCCTATCTTTCATTTTTTATTTATTCTCTAATTTATTTTTAATTGCAATTTTTCTGTAAATTCTTTTATCTATTTATTTTTTGAATCACCTCGCGTATACACGTAACAATAGAATGTTGAAAACTACAAATAATAAGGAATTTAATCGTGTTTATCAGTATTTGCTCGTTTTCCTAATTTCTCTGTAATTATTTAATTCTGTGTTATTCATTTTTAATGATTCCATTGTTCTTTACCTTAAGTTCGAGATAAATACAGTTCCACGTGTTTTTACATTGATTATTAAGTCATCTATACATAATTTTAACGAAGATAATGAAAAAAATTCGCTATAAAA
This sequence comes from Euglossa dilemma, assembly GCA_002201625.1. Taxonomy (NCBI): domain Eukaryota; kingdom Metazoa; phylum Arthropoda; class Insecta; order Hymenoptera; family Apidae; genus Euglossa; species Euglossa dilemma. The sequence continues at coordinate 4,401,173 of NIJG01000013.1, read as the reverse complement.
GTTTAATTAAGCTTCATAATGTTTACTCTCCTAATTTCTCTGCGGTATTCGCACTGTAATATTTTTAATAATTTCTATAAACCAGATGTATCGTTCGATCGTTCTTTTTCTTAAATTCGAGACGAAATACGAGGTTCGGAAAATTGTCACGTTCGTTTCGAATAGTATCTCGCGCAGAGAAATGGCGTCGAGATGGCGCGGCAAATGAATAATAAAAGATATAGTTTTTCCTCGAAATGAATTATCGAGGAAATCCTGATCGAATCGATGATTGGCTGTCGATGAAGCTGAACAGGGACTGCTGGTCCCAGTGCAATGGAATTAATAAGCTTTTGATCGTATCCGTTGGTGTGCCGGGATAGGTTGCTGGATCGAAGGACCAAGTCCTTCCCTTGGTATTCCGCGCTTCGTTTCGTATTAAACCACCAAATGCAAATGCCGTATTCGAAGTTCTGATTGGCGATGCACTTCGGGCTCGATACCGGAATAGTTTCCTGGACAATTTCGTTCTGCGTTGTCACTGATTCGAAATTGCTGGAAATATCGTAACCGGAGTAATATTTCGGTTTCGTTCCGCTGCCAAATCGTTCATCCATTCGACTGATATTAGCCTAAAATTCTAAACGTTTCATAGCAAGCTCTTACACGGCTAATTACACTATTCAACGCGAATTTTTATTTCTGATTCTCGCGGAGTTTAGTTCCTTCAAATTCCTCTATCACGAAAGAAATCGAATATCTCGAGAAATGTGAGTTTTTCCATAAAAATTTTAAAAATTTAAACATTTTTAAATAATAAATATCTCATTTATAAATATTGTATTGATCTCGTCAACGCGCTGGCTATTAAAAGAGTTACACTATTCAACTCGATTTTAATCTGTAATATCTATTGTGTAATTTTCAATTATATTGATATCTTGGCGCCATCTGTGAATTTTGACTAGAAGTTTATGAAATATAAATTTAGAGCCATTTGTGATTTTTGGCTGGGAGCTTGTATTCCACAAATTTCCAATTAAAAATCACAGATAGCGCAAAGATCGCATTTCACAAACTTCCAGTAAAAAATCACAGATAGCGCTGATTTGCATTCCAAAATTTCCAGTCAGAAATCATAGATGACACTGACTGAAACAGAAACTTCATGCGAGATACGAAATTGCTGGAAATATCGTAACCGAAATAGATAAAGAAAAAGCTTCGTTCCGCTGCCGAATCGTTTATCCTCGACCCATTTGACTGATATTGACCTAAAATTCAAGAATTCTAAACGTTCCATAGCTTTATTAGCCGCTCTGAAACTAAATATATTCAGTTACGTTCTCGTTATTTCATTCCGTTGGAGAAACGAGTTAAAGAATCCCGGAGAAGAGTTAAAGAAAGAAAATTTTACCCTCGCTTTCTATCGCGGGTCATCGTTGCGGCTGTTAATGGCCACTCCAAGGTTATCCAAGGTCTGCCAAGGGACTCTTAAGGTCGCTCCGCGATCATGGCAAGCTCATTTGAAAGTCTATTCCCTATTGAATATTATTCCGATCTCAAGACCTCTGAATTTCTTCTTTATCTCCATCACGGTATTAAGCAAATTTATCACTCATCCTAAGCCTCGTCGTATCGACGAAATTTCCAATACTACCCGATATATCGCCCATAATTCGCCAAAATCTCACGTAACACTCTAACCCAAGGGTTGTCGAAAAACTGGTCGACCAATTTTCTATAGAGAACCCACGAGATGACCTCATAATTTAAAAAATAACTCTTCTATATTAATCTCAATATCATAAGAAATTTCTCTGAATCTAAATTAAATGTAATTCGAGCGAATTTTTTCAAGAAACCTTCGTCATAAGGACGTTATTAAAAATTTCACGGTTATCTTTTATTAAAATCTCTCATATCCTTGCGATATGTTCAATCGACGATTAAACATCTTCATTTCCGATTCTATACGTAACGACTCTCATCGTCTTCCATTCGAACTTACTCCAAAATCTTATAAGAAATTTCTTTGAATCTAAATTAAACGTAATTCGAGCGAATTTTTTCAAGAAACCTTCGTCATAAGGACGTTATTAAAAATTTCACGGTTATCTTTTATTAAAATCTCTCATATCCTTGCGATATGTCCAATCGACGATTAAACATCTTCATTTCCGATTCTATACGTACCGACTCTCATCGACTTCCGTTCGAACTTATTCGGAAACCTTATCCGAAGCACGAAATTATTCAGACACACACGGGTACTCGGGGAGGAAGAAGAAACGGTGGTATCAAAGAGGCACATCGCGTTTCACGAGCATCGATATAAGAGACACAAGAGAGAAAGATATCTCGATTCATCGGAGCGGCTGAAACCTATCTGGGTCTCAGTTAACTCCACGCATTCCGTTCGCTTGACCCCTTACCCAGGGAGATGAAATACTGCACGTGCTTCGCGAGACAAATGTGAGCGTGTTAAGCGACTTTTTCCCTCCCCCTCCTCCTCCTCCCTTTTCCTCAAGATGAAACGTAAACCGAGACGATCGAGCATCGAATATGCCAGTTTCTCTCGTGTCAGTTTCTATCAGCGTTACACCAGCGGCTATCTTCGCTGATAGAAACGTCAAGAACCGTCTGCGGACTTTGTTCTTGTACCCCGAGGACGCGTCTTGAATATTCTCTACCTGTTACCCTAATTAACCCGTGATAAGTTGCTTTTGAGTCACGTGTCGGTGATGCGAACACCTTCCAGTTGTTTCGTTGTTAATCTTCTAAATGTGATCGATCATAGCGATTTCATCTTTATTATAAGCGAATTTTTCATTCCTGTGAAAGATTTCGTCGTTAATTTTCATGTCGATTGACAATTACGATTTGTATCGTGTCTCGGGTAATTAATTTCTCCAATGCTATGTGTAGTTGTTAGGACTAATTAACTATAAATTTGCCGATTTCAGATCGGAGGAAAGCTAAATCTCTGGGATATTTTATTATTAATTTCGAAATTAATCGTCGGCGGTTATTTAAATCGCACGTCGAACGATTAATTTTGTAATTTCTCTCCTATTCCGTGCCAATCAAGCTAATTAACCCGAGACGTGCTAATTTCGAATCGCACAGCGATTCAAGTGCCAGCTATGAGATACTTTATTATTAATCGTAGAATTAATTTCCTGCCTGGCTACAGCCATTTCAGTTCCATTCTACGGATATACCGGGTGTCCCGTTTAAATCGACCAAAGAAAAAACCTTAAACGGTTTAAAAAAAGAAAATTAACTTGGCACGTGTCTTTTCGTATTTTAAACAATCTTTTAGTATTTTTAGCGTGTTTGATATTTTTTATTCCTCATCTCTATGTACTAAAAGACACATATTAACCTAAACGAACCACCTTATATTTACATCGATGAATACACTTTGCTTCTACTCCTTTTTCTTTCTAATTCAGCGAATAACTCGAAAATGGAACTGCCAAAATGGCAATTCGAAATTTAATTTCTAAACGAGGATCGTCGTTAACTCGAATCAATACTTGGCAATAAATTCGCCTTTGGTTAACGAGCGAGCACCATGAGAATACAATTTATCGTGGACCATCCGGTTAACTATCTGGTCCTGTAGGTATCGATTACGAAATAACCGGTCGCTGGAATGGCGCAGGAGGGCTAATGAACGTACGTCGAAAATAAAATCGGATCTTCAACAGGTACACGGTAAATATTTGACGCGACACCGAGAGCTGGTCGATGAAAAATTTATCGAACACCGATCCTTCCCCCCCGACATCGGGTAATCGAGATTTCAGCGCGCTGATATCCGCACTTTCATCGTTTAAAATTCGCGAATTATCTACTCGCGCGATCGCTAACGAGATTATTCGTTTCTCCAATTTATTATCGCGCTTTTATGAATATTCCCTACCTGTCGTATCTTCGCTTGAAAATCTCGCGTTCCCTCTTAATTGATTTTAAATTAAACCGAAATTATGAAAAAAAATTTATAATCTTCCTAAATTTGATAAAAAATTTTAACACAGCAGACTGATGTCCAAACCTGTTCCGATAAATATTTAAAAGTCGAATTAAATCGACGAGTAAACAGATTTTTCTTTTATTCGTGTTACTTTGGTATTTCTTATAGATCGTTGCGACAAATCGTAATATATTTGGAAGTCTCTAATTATTTCTTGATAGCGAGAACACGTGGGTGACGAAAAAATTAGAAAGTTACAAGTTAATTTAATCGTGCTTTGTTCTAAGTAATTTAATTGCGAAATTACCGGTAGATCTCGTCGTGGAAATTATGGTATTGTGGAAATTACTCTGTCTAATTTATCACATATCACGTGGGCTGACGGAGAGCTGTGCGAGTGTATCGTATCCTTTCGGAAAACGATCTCACTGTCTCATTAAAACTTCAACCACCGGAAGCCTGAGGACATTATACACCGTTTTCGAAAAGGGTATTACTTACCCACCAGGGTCTTCGATGATTTCGCATTATTTTCATATACGATACGAAAATACACACGCGTTCCTATACGTTATCAGATTTACTCCTCCATCTAGAAAATTAATTTGACAATGAATAATTCAAATTAATCGGATAACGAAGCGAATAAAGCATCGAAGTTATTGTTTTCAAATGTACGAAATTAATCCACATGCTATATAGTTGAACATCGTGTATCACGTATATTAATAAAATTGCACGCGTATATGCATAAATAAATTCCGCCCGAATGAGAAATTAAAAATTCAACGTTCCAACCAATCTAATCTAAAATCCACGATCTTCGCATTAAATGTAAATCCTTTGATAACCCTAATAGCAAATCTATTATAGCATATCTGACCTCGCCATCGCGCGACTATGTACCTACAACACATTTCATAATCTCCATCGCGTTTTGATCCCTAATTATTATTATCGTGTTCTAAGTATACAACTTACCACAATTACCAGTTTCTATCTCATTTCCTTCGTTCCTCGACCATAATTTCCTTTCTCGCGGTCGAAGGAGAACCAACCCAGCCGTGATAAATCAAGTCAATCAGTAAAATAGCCAAACCTAATTACTCTGGAAAAGAAAAGAAAAAAATCCGAAAACGTGAGTTTCCTTTGCGAGGAGTAAATAAATAAATAAACCCATGAAAAACAGCCACAACCAAGTAACCATAAAAGCAAAAGAGACACCAAAAAAAAAAAAGAAACATCACTCCGTGAAGAAGAAAAGAAAGGGAATTAAAAATAAGTAAACGCAAGAAAAGAAAATGCTCGAAAAGGGAAAAATCAACTTTCCAGCGTCCAATCAGTTTACTTCACCGTGAAACTTCCCCGAATTGAACTTCAATTTCCGCCTATTCGATCGGTCGAACAGCATCAGCCGTCGCAATTAAGCCTGGACGAAAAATTCTTCCGCTGTCATAACTCCGGCTTTTCTTCTTTTGTTCGTTCCCCATGAAAATAAAAGCAAAAAAAAAAGGAAAGAAGAAAGAAAGAGCGATAGAAAAAAATGGCGGTAACTAACCAATCCAGTTGAAACGCGAAAACGAAGGCATTGTATTCAATTTCCAGGATCTCTCTCCGCCTACCCGCACAGAGGCTGCAATCAGTCTAATATCTCGAATCCCGTTAATTAAGCTCTCTCTTCCTCGTTCTTCCCGGCGTCCGTTTCGGCCCCCAGGCGTGTTTGTTTGACCACGATTAGACGCCGGCCGAGATTTAATAGCTCGCGAAACGTAAATCCTGAACCGGCGATGCACATTATGGAAATTTTTTTAATAACTCCTCTCGCAACGGCCGATGGCGGATGATGAATTCGCCCGCAGTCCTGTATCCGTTGGATTTATACGCCCGCGTCCTCTTCCTTTTTCCGCCAGCCGCCATTTTTCGAGCTTCCCGCTGTCACGTGTTTTTAATTAAACGGCAAAACCGATGCGGACGAGCTCATCGGGGCTGGAATCGACGGACGAGTGTTTCATTTGTGCCGGAGGATCCTGGGCTTATCAGCCGGCTGAACGAATATCCTAATGGAACGTTATTATTCGAGGTTAATCACGGATCTTTCCCATCGTTCGCCAGCCGAAACGCAAATCGGCTGATTTCGACTCACCCTACGCGAATCGCGCGTAAGAGACGATGTGATAGGACGATAGGCGTCGATTATACGAATTCTGATTATCGTAGGAGTAACGGAGCTATCTGAATGTGTTATAGGATGTAGGATGAGTCTTTAACTCGAATTGAAAAATTGCGAGTAACCGTGATTCGGAAAATTTCACGCGTGGGTTTTATTGCGAATGTGGAGATTTTTACGCTATTCGCGATGAATAAAAATTACCAGAGAAAATATTAACTTGCTTAATTATTTTAACATTTATCACGACGATCTTAACGAAAACTAATTACTTTGTGATAATTTGAGCCTCGATTCTCTTTTCTTCTAATTAATCGATGTACTATTACGTTTGCATTTTGTATGTTTAAACTTTTACCGCAAAAGTAACCGTGGCTAAAAATTTTTCTTATTTCCAACAAATTTCCGTTGTACTTTCCGCAGAATTAATCAACTCGCGTAGAGGGAAAGCTCGAGGAAATAACGCGCGGGAACAATGGCGGATTATAAAGAATAGCAGGAGACATTAAAAGGGTGAAATTTCCTCGAAAAATGGAAATCTTGAAGGACCCTGAAAAAGGGGTCATTAAGGATTTTTCTGCGGCAACTTTCTAGAATAACCTTTCGCAAACTACCACTTTGGTGCACGCGCACCTTATTTATTCTTAAACGTCATTTTGCGCCGTCCTATAAACCATTTCACGCCCAAGGAAAGGCGGCGAGGGAGAAAAAAAATGGCCATTTTGAATGTTCCCTCTAAAAGCAAGAGGATGCTTTATGCTCCGGTATAAACTCGGAAACTGGGTTAAAACAGCGCTTTTTTACTCCAACATTTTACGTCCGCCCGGGGTTACAATATACTTCATACGAGAGGCAGAAGAAGAAGAAGAAGAAGAAGAGAAAGAAGAGAATGAAGAAGAAGAAAGAGCGAGAGGAGAAGTAGAAGTAGAAATAGGAAAAGACGCGGTGAGGCTTGTGACGTCTCAATAAGATTCTAATCACGCTTTTAGTTAGCGGCCACTCGCCTCTGTCCTTCGTCCCGTCCATGAAAAATTAAACTGCCGAACATGATATCCGTGGAAAGCCTCCCCTCGAAATCCGTCGTAATTTACGAGCGTGTACAGCTTATAAATATTTCAGGGCCAGCTTTCAACGGTCTGAACCTACGAACGATAGAGATCGTTCCAAACGTGCCGCGACTCTGACTTCGTTCCGAAGGATTCTGCGGCTGCTGAACCCATTTCCGTTCCGAATATCCGCCATTTTTCTTTCTGTCGCGACGCCCGATCGATCGGTCCGTTCCGCGATCCTTTTTCACCGACTTCTGCACTCCTGTCTCCCTGGAAAGAAAAAAAAACGGATCATTCGACGAGGTGTAATTTGGAGGAAAATAATCTGAAGATAAACTGTTTTCTCTGGACGAATGACAGGAAACTTTGAAACGGCGACGAGTATAAAAATGAAAGGAGCTGTAAAAAAAAGAAGAAAGGGAAGAAATAAAGAGAAATGATAAGAATATAGCCAAATACAGTCCCGCGAGCTGAAGCTCCCCACCTATAAAGTTATCGATAACCGTGGTACGCGCGAGACCATAAAAGTGGGGACACCGTTCCTCTTAACTCATGGTGGGGGAAGAACCTTGAGCTGCCAAACCTCCTCGTATTGCTATAGTATGCTTTACGCGTGCTTCGCGAGTGGTGGTGTATTCTACTCGAGGATGGGACCAATGTACACGTTGCTGTCGAATTTTTTCAATAATCTGCAAATAATTAACGTATTATTTTCGCGATGTTAAAACATCGCGTGAACTCTCCTGCTAATCTATCTTTATCTACCGATCTTTTCAAGTGAATCGACACCTGTGGTCTGTTCTATTACTAAGCACTTAATTCGGGAATAAACGTGTAAATCTGTGGATGTGAATTTTGAAAGAGCCATTGAAAATACCGATCTCTATTTTTGAGGATATTTTTGTTTTAAGAAAAATATGGAAAAGAGATTATCGTATCCGGTTCGTGTTTGTCTTTTCGTGATATCTTTGAAGCGAATTTAAGATGCATATAGAGAAAGAGAATTGTCGAGTGGTAATGCAAGTTGGTGAAGGTGAAGTGTGACAAGTGAATAAATCTGCGAATAAGTCACTGGATAAATCTAGGCTTTTGTTCTTTCAAGACTCGATCTTTCTTAATTACCGCGCTCGGCACCGTCCATTAAAACGTTTCAATGTCCAGTACCATAATTAAATCGATCACGACGTACGAACGAGGACCGATTAAGGCAGTGCATCGGTACGGGAGCACGTGTAGAGAACGAAGACAAGATCGTTGTGTCCCGACCTGTCTGAAACGAGGCCGTTGCTCAATCAACCAAATACGGCTAACCACGAACGCATTAACGATCTCGTATACATCTAAGATCTAACAAGATAAGAAGCCCAGCCTTTCCTTATTCTAGCGGAATTTTGACGCTACAACCTGCACGGATCTGTCCGTGCTTTTTCCTCTTGTGCTTTCCAACGTAACCCTTCCACTGCGATAAGTTTGTTATGTAGTATATATGTATTTCTCTCGCTATGTATTCCTTAGAAAATTCAACGCTGGATACAGTAATTAGCTATATAGTTTCAACAACAAGTTCGGAAGATACTAATTATATTGGAAGATATATTGCCTGCGTAGAACGTTAAGGTCCAACATTTCTGTTTATTTTAAACATTTTCGAAGTTTAAATTTCATAACTTTCGTTTTATTTTAATTTCCAATTTTTTAATTTTCGATTTCTTGATTTCCTGACTTCCATTTTTTCTTTAATTTCTGATTTTCCGGTCTTTTTCAAATTTCTGATTTTCAAATTTTCGAATCTTCGGATCTCCCAATTTCAGATTTGCAATTTTTCGATATTCCAACTTTCGTTTCTTCGAAATTTTCCAATTTTCGAATCTTCCAGTTGTTCTGTAAATCACGAGTTTACAAACTGAAAAGCTCGAGCCATGAAAACTGTAAGACGCGTTTCATAAAAATTCCATAGGAACTTGACATTTCTAACATAGCTAGGCGAGCAATTTGCAAATGCCTCACGGCGAATTTTCTGTTTTTCTTTTTTTTTTTCTCTCCTAGAGTACACCGCGGCTGAAGGGTTAATTAGGTACGATGAATCGATCAACAAGTTCGCCGCGAAAGGTGTTACCGGTATAATTGTCCCCCTAATTGGACGATCTTGTCGCGTCTTGTACGATTTCTCCTTTATTTCATCGCTTATCCTAGCCAGTCACGAGGAATGCGTAACACAACTCTTTTGCTACTGTCGGATTTGTGCCCCGTTTTAATGGATATCGTTCGAGAACGAGAAGTTTTCTCGTTAAGGATACTTCAATTGCCGAGGACGAAGCGATCGGATTGCACAAACCTCTCGTCCCTTTGATACGTCGTTTAAGAAGAGGAAACGAATGGATTCGATGGCAAAATCGAACTTTTCTGGTAATGGTTCTCAAGTCTTTATTCCAACGCGCGTGATTTCATTCGCGTTAAATCTGCTATACTTTCAGATGATTTTTCATTATCATTCGATTGGTGGATTTCATAAAAATCGAGAAAATTTGTTATATCGTTCACGGATTTTTAGATAAAATCTTAGATTTAATTATTATACGTTATTACGTGCTAAATGATCGCTTGAAACTACGATCTTTGTCAGGCCACTAGAAACGTATTCCAATTTTCTCTTCCTTTTCATAGCTTCGCGCTATAAATCTCGGTGCTTAACGCGCTGATTGGGAAAGATTAATTAACTCGTTACCGGGAGTGTCAGTGCCTAGAACATGATAATTTATTTGGCTAGTATTCCCGGTGTTTCAAGAGGAAATACAGCAAAATCATTCATCTACCATGAACTCCTATATCCACGTATTCTCTCTTTACCTATTTTACAATCTCTCTCGCTTCTAGACTCGCTTCTAAACCTTGGCTGACTACTCTTCTTTCGCACTCCTTCTTCTATCCTCTCCAACATAGGAAACTTACAGTCTCCCATTGACTATAAACATTCATGTCAAACTCCTATTCCATGATCTTCAAAACCTTGGCATCTTTTGCACTATAATTTCAAGACTTCGTTCTTTCAGTGTCATCTCCGACGGAACAAATTTACAATGTACCACTGGATATAAATATTCATACCAAATTCCCGTTTCCATGGCCTTAAAAACCTTGACTAATCATCGGTGTCAAATATATAATCTCTTCGTTATCTCTAACACTAATTTATCAATGAACTACTCGAATTGTAACCATTGGAATTAAACTAGGCGTTTCCAAGCTCTGCAGAACCTGAATAGACCTCCTTTACACCCTAATCTTGAAACTCGATCCTTTCGCTATCACCGAGACTCTTAATCAGACTATTCATTCACAGGATCTCTATTTAACTCTACCAGACCAATTTTGAACACTTAATCATTCCCCTATCATCTCTAACACACTGAACTCGGGATTACTCGCAAACATTCCCCGAAATGTCTACATCTTGGAGGATCTCTGAAGGCCGATCTTCAAAGCGCATCTAAAGTGGCAACTTTCCTTTTAACAATCTCTAAACATACTCTATGCGCGACAAAGCGGAACACGAGCCGCTGTGAAATCGAATTCCTGTCAGTCCGCTGTAAAATTGAACCCCATCCTACACCCTGGCCCTTCGCGATAATAGCAGCGAGGTCTCTGGCCGGTGCCGTGGTTCCCATTCAGGTGAGACGTCTCAATTTGCGTGTTCCTCGCCAGGTGAATACGTCGCCTTTATTAAGCATCGAATTTGCGGGCCAAGTGGAACGAGCATTGTCATTCCGGCAACGAAGTAACTTCGGCTCGGTTCCCTTATACGCTGAGATTTGATCCTCATTGTTCGAAACGCTCCACGCCAGTCCGGACCCGGTCTCGTGCTCTACCCCATTAAGCATCTTCCTCTGTTTTCTCATTTCGCTTTCGCGTCCCCTTTGGAGCTTCGCTCGTTATCGTGGTGAACGATCGCATACGATAAACCGTCTTCGGGGGCCGGAAGCGAAGGCTCCCTTTTGGTTCTGGATCTCAATCTGGAATATAAGACGGTTCGGTTAGCGATGAGCATTTAAATCTCGACTTCGGCAACTTCTCCGAGATTGGAAGGCAGACTATGGGGATTTGAATCGTTTTAAATATGATTAAAGGGCTAGAAACGCAGCGACGGATTTAATCTTCCAGAGGTGGTGGAGATTTTTTAGGGCGCCGTTAACAGGTTAGCGATAGCTGATGTATTACGACTCTGTGTGGTAGTAAACCGAGAAAAGATAGAGTGTCAGCGATTTTGAGAGACGAAAAGTTCCTTTAGTTAATATTAAGAACGATACAAATCACGGTGCTTGAAAGGAAGTTTTTCCAATTCCTATTTTTAGCGCCCGGGGGCTTTCTGCTTTAGGATCTCGGTTAAATTACCGGTCGTAAATGTGTTAGAATAAATCTTCGAAGAGTTATAACGAGCGTTTGACGAGCTGAGAACGAGTCGATAATGTCTTGTCGTTACTATACCGACTAAATTGGAAACAGTAATAATTTGCGAAGCTAGCTCGTTCTTAGTTCACCGTGACGTAGATCTAAGTGATCGTATTTCTTCTGGCACGCGTACCCCATGAGTTTCAATCTTGTTGACTCGGCTACATGTTTACTGGAATTTAAGAAACCCTTTAAAATATCGAAATAAAATTTTCTTTTAATCCAAGACGACTAAATCCTCTACTGCTTGAAAAACTTAAGCCGTGAAAGTGTCAATGGTCTCGGCAAAGTCACGTTTATTCGTACGTTTATTATTTGTGAATAAAATTTGGAAACGTTGGATTGAGTCATTATTTACGTAATATTTAGATAATAAACCGTTGGCATATTTGATGCTACGTTACGCGAGGTCGGTTGTTAAAATATAATTGCATCGTTTACCCGGCATCACGAAGCATTATGCTTACGTAATGTATAAGATTTTTGAATTACCATTTTCAAGTTGCTGCGTCGAAAGTGGAACGCGCCCATACTTTCCAGCGCACCGTGAAAATCTCGCAACAGACACGGACCATTAATCCCCATCACCGTCCCATCGATACCATTCACCATTGTTTCGAAGATCCTCGGATCTCGCCGTCTCGAGCGTCGAAAAATCGCATGGCTTAAGTACCCTATTGTTTATTGAAATTATCAGCCTATGCGGAAACGGTTCGTCTTGATGGATCAATCGTCGATTAGATAACACATCGTATCGAGAAGAGCTGTCTCGAATCTTCGAGCGACCTTAAATTAACCTTAAATTAGTCACAAATATGAATGAAAAGAACAGAATACGAAACATAATTCTGAAACCTCTTTTCTACCATTATCGTCCTGATACAAAACGTTTCAACATTTCTGAACTCGCTAAATCAGGTACACCAGCCTCAGATAGATTTCACTCGATATACCATGCAATTATCCTGGCACGGCGAATAGATCTTCTCGCTAAATCCACGGTCACACGGCCGTTGAAACCACGAGCATCGCGACGGTCATTTTGAATGTACAATGCATTATAGCTGCAGTCACACGAGCATTAATTTCATCGCGCATAACTCAGAAAAGTTTCTCGCGTTATTACACGGTGCTGCGGCGACCTTCCTCAGCTTGCCGCCAGAGGGACGCTTACCACAATACACGTGTTCTATAAATACTGTTTCCGATCTGTGTTTCAGTACGCCGGCGACTAAAGTACTGGCCCGTTAACATGGTATTATCAATAATTCTGCAATCAGGACCTAGACCAACGTATCCTTTCCTTACACTGTCCTCGACTTCCTTCTCTCCTTCCCTAATATTATGAGTCGTGTTATTAAATAGACCTAGACTTGCATATATAAATATCTAGGTACCTCCTCGAGTCATTCCAACTATGGTGTGGCCACGATTTTCATATAATAACTTCCATATATAACGCAAACCTAACATAAAGCGTATGCGTTAGAACGATAAAATACTAGACATGGAATTGTTAATTAGCTTATTATTAATTACCTTTCACCAGTTCTGTACTTAAGTCCATACGGAGCTCGATGGTTTACGAAGGAACAGTCTATTCGACGTATGGATCTTCTCGTAACAAAGCCGCGAGTTAAAGAACTAGCATCCGCCAGGTTCACTCGTTTACAACAAAGAACCTTCGTCCTTCTCTTTCGCCGGTGGTTCGTTGTTAACGAAATCGAGCGGCATGACAGCCATTTTGAATCCGTCGCCTCGGTAATTCGCATCGTCGGTGTTACTCGACAAATTGCTTTAATTACACAGCAGTCTAGTTAATTCGCCGACTCGGTTCACGAGGCGCTACCAAACATGGAAGAAAGGGGGAGAAGGAAAGGGGAGAAAAAGGACAGGAAGGTGGAACGGAGAGGGATGAAAAAAAAAAAGAAGAAAAAGACGAGAGAGAAAAAGAGGAGACGGGCTGGCGATAATTATGAATCGCGTGTGAGAGAGCGTAACTCGTCGCCTGTACCCCGGGCGTGCGATTTGCTCGGATAATGACATCGATGTTTGAGAGCCGGGTCACCTAATTACTCGGCCTTCCTGCAGCTATGAATTCGAACGCTCGACGCCTCGTTTGCTGCTTGTCCTGCTCCACCCTATTGTATTTCACGCGTTCGCGCGTTCCTAGTTAGTATAATGCACCGGTTAATTACGGCGTAGCCCTGTGGGACCACGTGAACGTGGTTTTTCCGTCGATTGAATCTGATTATAGACCACTGAATTCGTCGGCAGTGGAAATCCTGGGTGGTTTGCTTTGCAGACAATAATACGACGGAGGATGTTTTTTCTCTTCTTTTTTTTTTCCTTTTCCTTCTCGTAATTCGTGCAGAGGATTGAGTAGAGTTGTCGTGGCCACTTGGATAATTTAATTGTATCTGTTGACGGCTATCCTTAATATCCGATGTCATCGTCATTGTCATTTAACTATCGTAATCGGAATGCGGAAGCTAAGTTTAGATCCTGTAACAATTCAAATTTCCGTAACAGCGAGAGTTTTACCGGTTGAAATCAGTTGTAATAATGTAATTTACATCTCTTCCTAAGTAGATTACTTTAATCTCGACTAACGACAGATCCAATTTGCAGCGCTAAGTCCGTAATACTGCAAAACTATTGTCACACGTTGGGTCAGCGTAGACCCACCCGCTTTTTCTTTTGTCACTTGGCAGCTCCGTGCTGTACCTGAAACAAACGATTCTTCAGATTCTCTAAATTAATCTTCTTCGCGAATATAAATTAGAAATAAGTACAAATAAATTGTAATAGGAGGGATATATAATTTATAACCGAATTGATGGGGGGCAAGATGCGTTAATAAGTCGTCTGGATTCGCAATGTACCTTTCGAGATCGTCTGAACAGGCTGTAGAATGAAATATATTACTGATTTTCAGAGTGCGATTCCGACCAAGTCCCCCGCGATCTTTCGTACAAGGATCTTGTCAGAGTTTCCCCGGATTCGCGTGTGTTTTAATTGCTGTAAATCTGTCCCACGTCGGCCGTGAGAGCTCCGCGAAAACGCGAAAGCGCGTTTTCCCTCGGTTTCTCTCGCGACGATCGATTGTTCCTCTTCCCTCTCTAGCTGCTTTCAAACACCACGCTCCAGAAGCGCAATTAAAACTCGCCGATCTCCCTGGCTCCTCATATGGCCATCCTATTTTTTTGCGTAATCCTCGATTAACATAATTGTAATCAATATTCACGACGTTTTCGCTTTCTCGAGCGTCCGATATTCCTGTTTCCCAAACTCGAACCATTCTCTTCTCCGCCTATACCCAAAATCAAACATCGAGTTTCGAACCTGTCGTCCAACCTGTCGGCGAACACACCGTCCGAACACTCGGTCCTATAGAACGCGATTAAAGCAGCTGTTCGACAGCCGGCTTACGCGAAGAACAGCTTGCTCTGCTCGCGAGGCCTCGCGGTTCAGCTGCACGCTGTTTAAAATTCATACAAAGCGAAGTCATGGCAGGCTTGACCCACTTAAAACTGGTGGACAACCGCCACCCTCCGTATTTGGAGAGGAACGAGAGTCTAGCCGGGTAATGTTCATTAAATTCACGACGGATAGACAACGACCACCACCTCGGGGACGAGATCTCAGCCGTTGTTCTATCGCTGATCTACCTCGGCTTATCATCTGACACGAATAACTCGAACGCCATCCCAGATTCGCTTTTCCGATACGTCGATCGCGTTTCTTGGAACGATCCAAGGCTCTTCTTGAGGATTCGCGAAGGTTGTTAGAATCCATCACGGTTTCCCTCTCTAGAGAGATCTCCTTGCGTTAAAACGTATTCAACCAGAGATCAGCGTGGTTTTCGGTGGATCTGGGTTGGGTATCTCTTTTTGTAAAGGAATTTATCGGAATTGATCTATGAAAGAGGTATTAGCCACGATCCTTTTGCTCCCTATTTTTATGCATTGAAAATACAAGACACTGACGCTTGAAAAGGTAAAATCGGAGAGGATGAGATTTCATAAGCCGAGATTCTACAATCTAGAGGGACGCTCTGGGAACTCCGTTAATAGAAACCGTCTTTCGTTATTCTTGAAAAGACGTCTTTAATATTAAATACCTTTAATTAAACGTTAAATACCTAATTGAATTCCAGATATTATTAATATTTATATTTAAGATATAATAGATATTATATCTTATATTATATCTTAAATAGATATTATAATATTTATATATAAGATATTTCTCGCTGAATATATCCAATTTTGAAATAAAATTATCTCAAAACCACATTCTAAAACGATCTGCTTCTCCTTTGGAACATTTTTCAATTTTGCTACCAGAATACTTGATTGAAAATCAAGAAGAAGCATTTGTACATCTTCTGTACCTGAAAAACAAAATGTCTGAACCAACAGTAAATTCTTTCCCTCGGAGTAAAGCTCTCAAAACTGCAGTACTCCCGTGTACGCGCTTATCGCGGCTATGTTTCCATCTTCTTCGCTTTAAGATCGATGTTTCGCGCCAATAGTTGAATAAATAAACTGAAGCAAGTTCAGCTCTTCCGATCGAATCGCTGGCGGTCATCCTACAAATTCGTTAGCGTTAATTTGTCGACCGTGGAATCCTCGAGATCGTGAATCGTGGTGTCGTTTGCGGATAAAAACGACCAGGACGTCGACAATGGCCACTGACTCGTCCGTGTCAAGGTTTATCGGCACGGTTGATAGTTGAGGTTGGTCCGGGTTCAGGAGGCGGCTATAGCTGGGAATTTCGAAAATTCGCTATCAGTGACGGGACGCGCGCGATAAGCCGGAAACGCCGGTATGGCCGGGCAGTAAATTCTCGACGAGCTCCGGTGCAACGGGACGTTTGATTGGTCCGTATCAGTGCAGGCCGATTTTCATGGAACGGAAGACTCGTTACGAAGGGTCCACGACTCTTCGCGATGCGGCTGCACTTTGCCATTATTCCGCAGAAAGATAAAGACAACTCTGAAATGAGATTTCGTTTTTTATTTTTCCTTTTTTTACATTTTCTATATTTATAATAAATAACAATTCGTACGTTTAATATTACTTTTCGTTCGATTTATAATAGATTTGCCTCTTACGAAATATCGTCGTCCATTGCGTTTCCTGAATCTTCCTCTCGACTTATTCTCCAACGAAGAATAGTCGATCTTGAATTTCACATACCATTGTCGTGCTATCCTAACATTTACATAAGCCTCCTCGAATGCCAGCCTCATACTTTCAGCAGATTTTACGATACATTCTCCAAGTTTAAACTCGTAAAGAAGTTAGGCGAATATACCGATATTTCACCACATCGAATAACCAAGTTCTAACGATTCTGTTACGACTTTTCCAAACATTCCGCAGTTCGCGTGTTATTACACTGCGGTAAATATTTAACAACATTTAAAACGCGAATAATTACAATTTTCATCATATTTTACAAGCTGTATAAACAGGGTAATTAAAAAGAGATACTACGTAATAAACGGTCTATTTTTCCTAACCTAAAAATCGTACCGATCACACTTTAATTTCGCGAGATTTTAAGATAACTCTTTCCAGGAAGTTTAGTTCACCAACGTCGAGTGATAAATCGGCAATAAAGAAGAACTTTTGGTTACGATTCCAATAACAGCGAGAAAGACTATATAATCCTTTGCATCGAATGAACGAGCATCGCGATGCGTTGGACATTACGCAGGTGGCTCGAAAAGGTTGCAATAACGACTCGCGTCGGCTCGAAACCACGAAAGATACGAGCTCATTTCGCTAGAAGTCCGCTGTTCGAAGAATCGCAGCAGCAGCAACAATGAGAATTCTTTTCGGCCATGTTCCTCCGTGCTAATATTAAATTTTCCAGAAGCTCGCTTATAAACGGTCACTCGATAATATTAAAACCACCACCACACGAGAGATCCGTTCGCGATCCGTCAAACGCCGACGTCGATCACGAATTCTGAGGACCTTCCTGCATTCGCCGACAGAGGGATGCACGTGACGGTTCGCGTTGGTAAAAAGTCCATGCTTATCCACCCTCTTGCATATGTAAATATTTTTGGCTCGAACTTTAGTATCTCGCGAATAAGCGAGAGACGTGTTTACGATTTGTTTTTACCGATTTTACCGATTTCAAATATACGAAATAGAGTGGAGACTCTCACGATATTACGAAATACTGTTTTATTCGCTATTACATATCATATGAGAATATTAACTGCTAGTCTGTTTTATTCTGTTATGAATCTAACATGGATATTACGATTATCGAAATATAATTACGAAACGAATGTTTCTATTAAAGGACGAAAAGAAATATCGGAAAATACGATGTCATGCGAGGAAAAGTTGGTGAAGAGCTGTTTCGTACAAAACGCAGCGTATTGTTCGATTGGAGGATCGAGGTATTCGCGGCATCGTAAATTAAGCGTGTTTTCGTTCCATTCGCGAACATCCACGGCTGCAGGTTTTCTCGGGGAAGTCTCAACAAGCGCACACACGCGGCGGGTAATAATTAGAAAAGTCAGACGCCGAGGTATCTACTTCTCATTAGTGGAACTAGTTTGTCATTGGCTCTCCGCGTTTTCGCTCGTCTCGAGCGCACTCCCGTAATTTCAGCCCACCTGTCTCCCGCGAACAGACAATTATCACGGTCGTTTAATACGAATTTCAGATCGTTCACCGTGCAATGAATAACACAGGAAATGAAGCTTTTCACTAGACGGGACAGGGATCTCTCCCCGTGTTTCATTCGATAAACTGCCACAGCAAAAACACGGCTGCTTATTATATTATTTACAGGTTATAACGCTAACCGATCATAAATGGAAACTGCCTACGAAATACTTATTTCGTACGGCTTTATCCGTATATAATTCTCTTTATTTTTCCCATTCTTCGAGTACTCTCTACGCTAAATATATATTTCTTTTTCTTTTAGAAAAATTAAACAAGGATGATTCGAAAGAAACGAAATTATGGAACTTTTATTTACTGCGAGGATATATAATTGAATTATATTAATCCATTCGTAAATTATACCAATACGGAATATGCGATATTTTATTTATCTTTCCGAAGGTTCGAGATGCTGTGTAATTAGGTATAAATATGGAATAATTATATCGATTATATACAATAACCATTTTACGATATAAAATCTACCAATTCGGTGGTTAACGTAATATTCGTGGATTATGCAGGCAAAGAGGGAATAATATATTCCCTCTCTACGATAACTAACCGAAAATATCCGGAATTTAATTAAACGTAATCGAATGAATTTTAATGAAATTGAAACCCCGGTTAACTTCGAAAAAGTAAGAGGGAAAGGGAAAAAACTGAAAGCTAAGACATTCGAACGTTACTATCCATTAAGATGCAGCGGACTTTCCGGTGTAGGCGGAAGCGGACGAGGGTCGGCTTGAAACGGCATAATTCCAATGCAAACAAGTGTCGAGGGAAATAACCAAATTCCCTTTAATTACCAACAGCGGTAGCCTTGGAAACGAGAAACTTCCTTTGAAGAACGGAAAGAAAACCTTGAGACTTTCCGACCGAAAATGTAAGAGTTATGTGGAATAATAACCATGGAATACTCATGGAGTAACCGTAGAATAACTATAAAATAAATATAGAATAATCATGGAATAACCATGAAGTGACTATGGAATAGCCGTGGAATGATTATGGAATAGCCATAAAATAGTCGTGGAATAACCGTGGAATATCTATTGTACGGCCATGGAATAGCCATGGAATAGCCGTGGAATATTCATAAAATAGCTGCGAAATAACCGTAAAATAATCACGAACTAAACCTAGAATAACCATAAATATATTAGACGACATAACGTCTAACGTAAACGATGTTCCTTTTCTCTGTTGCAGGCGTAGAATGCGGCGATACGAAGCGCGGTGCTCGCCCGCGACGAGGCGATGAGAAGGCTGAATGGAGGCCGAGGAAGCCTCAGAGCCCCCTGGGGCTCCGACCAATGTTCCCGCGTCAAAGTACAGCGAGATGAACCGTAACCGCGCACTGCAGCCAATCTAAATTGTCACCTATTCCGATTTCCTTGCTATTTCCACGAAACCGCTGCTAGAAATCACACAGACAAACACCATTGTCGATCAACGAAACCTCATAGTCCACATTGGAGAACGATCTTACAAGGATCCGCGCTATTACATACCTGAACCAGGTGGTCGACCACCAGTTAGCCTAGAGAATTTCGAACAACAGAGTTCTTCACTGACACGGCCTGGCATACTTCCTATTCAGACGCACAAGCTGCTTCGAGCCACAGAGTCGTGTCTGATGCGACCATAGACCTCTTAAGGTCCATTGACGCGCGACAGCGAAGAAACTTGAGCAACGAAACGTGATTACGACTAGGATCGTCGGGTTAATCGATTAGGTATTAAAAGAAGGAATCATTAGAAGGATGGCTGCGCCGGTGATAGAGAAGAAGCGGTTCTTCTGCCGCGAGTGGGCATTCACCAAGCTGTCCCATTGCTTGGAGCAAAGGCCGACATCGAAGACCTGCGGTGTCCTGGTCGTTGGTGGGCCAGGAAGCGGGAAGACGGCATTCAGTGCCGAGTTAGCTTGGCCATCCGCAGGTGCCAATGCTAGACACCAGAGATCTTTGAACAGGAGACTACTGGCTAGGCATTTTTGTCAGGCCAGAAGCGAGGCATCCCTGTCACCAGCTCAGTTCGTAAGGTCTCTGGTCGCTCAGCTGTTGCAGCCTGGATCCGATGGGATTCACAGGTTGGTGGCAATGATCTAGGGCCCTATAGCATTTCGAAAATACAATCAAATGATGCATTTTGTATGAAACATTTTGTACATTCGAAAACGATGAATATTTTTGCAAATAATTCCTGTTAAATGTCCACAGGGTGTCTTCGAGCTCACCAATACCAGGCAGCACAACCACTAATGCAACACCAGTGTCAATGACATCGAGGGAAATGGTAGCAGAAGCCTACGCAGAAAAACTTAGAACCGATCCGGAGATACAGGCCGCCTTGCAACCGGATGTCCTTGACAGAGACCCAGACGACGCTTTAAAGAAGGCTCTGCTCTTTCCTCTGTTAGAATTAGAGCCACCGAAATGTTGCCTATTCCTGTTAGTCGACTCTATCGACGAAGGGCAGACACTGGATATTTCGCAGACCGGTACCAGAGACTCTAGGAGAGACAACGACAACGTCAGCAGGACGATCGCCGAGTTGTTGGCTAATCATCATCATCTGTTCCCTCAGTGGTTGCTACTCGTTTGCACTGCACGACGTCAGAGCAAACCGATCTCGCGGATGTTCAGCGGCTTCCGGAAGATACCTTTGGATGATCTGAGGAAGTCTTTGGTAGTGAGAGACATCCAACAGTACATCCTCGCACGATTGGATCAAGAAGATGCGCTCAGGTGTGTATTTTTCGGTATTAGAAGCATCGAAGCTTTTTTTCGTTACCCTAAGGCACGTATTTCCTCTTGTTTTTATTATTTTTTTATTTTTTAATCCTTAGCGCTACGAGCTCATCGAAACAGAATCGAATAATTCTTGATTTGCAACTGGTTCGAACCTCGGGGTTCCTATCAATTTACCTCTGTGTAAATTAACGTCTTAAAAAAGTCTCAAATATTTCTCGCAATTAAACGAAACCGTCCAAACAAAGAAACGTGAGCCACTCATTTGCCACGTCAAAAAATATGTATTTATTTTAAATATTACGAAAACGTCGATTAAATGCTTTGGCACTAAACTTTAAAGAAGTTCAAAAAGTGGAGAATGGCTCATATTTGTATGTGGAACGATAAACGATACTAGATTAAGTACTTACCTTACGATTTAAGTTTCAATGGCGCGTGCCATAAACAGCAGCAGGGTCGGTCGCACGTCGAGCCGTTTCGTTCGGTCGTGACGAGAAATAATACGTAACTGAGGCAGAAAGACACCGGTGAAACCTCTCTCGCCTATAAGCCTCGCTCGTCTTGTTTACATTGGGCCCCATCTACAGACCACACCTCTTGCCCGTGATATTTACGTTTGCACCGATTTCTATCTACGAATCTCACGCGCTTTTATTGACAAAGATGTTTCACCCTATCTTTTTCTAACAAACAAGTAAACAATACGTTTAGGAACTCAATCGATAAACAAACTAGAATTTTTTTGAAGACGCGACCACCTTGCGTACATATCGATATAGAAACGCTATAAAAGTTGCATTTTCCATTCATCCAGGCAGCACATCTCGCGCGACACAGCCGAGATGCTAAACCAGCTGCACATCAAGAGCAACGGCTGCTTCCTGTACCTGGAGAAGGTTCTCGACGGCGTGGCAGAGAACTTCATCGTGTTGCGCGAGGTCCGCGAGATACCAGGCACCCTGAACGGTCTCTACCTGTGGCTGTGCCAGCGACTCTTCAGCCGAAAGCAATTTGCCAAAGTCCAACCGTTGCTGAACGTGATCCTCGCGGCGAAGTTCCCGATCACCCAGGAGATACTCTACAAATGCGTGAAAATCGCGTGCAACAGCATCACCATCGAGGATTTCAATCGGCGTTTGCACCTTCTACGCAGAGTCATCTCTGTCTCGCGCGCCGGAGCATTGATGCTGTTCCACCATAGCTTCGCTGAATGGCTGCTGGACGTGAAACACTGCACGCAGAAGTACCTGTGCTCAGCCGTGGAAGGTCACGCCATGCTGGCCGCTTATTACACCCTTCGAGGTCCAGAGTTGAACGCCGACGAGATCTGCGTGTTGGGCCAACACCTGCAACGGGCTATCACGAACGTGGCCACCACAAATTGTAACCTGGACGTGCACACGCTTCAAGTGCTCTGGATGATAGGTAGCGGGGCGCCGATAGAAGATTGCTACCTGGACAGCTCGGAATGCATCCTTTGGCCGAGGCAGGAGGTGAAGCTGTTGAAACTCCTGATCGATGCTGGCGCCAAGCCGTCAGAGAAGGTCGCGGAAGACGATCCCAGCAAGGATGCTGTCTCTTCTAGTCAAGTAATTCACTTTAGTAGCATTTCAGAGCAAATTCCACGTGATCTTCTCGAGTATTTGCTCTGTCGGATAAGGCTAGCACCGCTAAGCTTTACGCGTAAACGAAAATAGTAAAAACGTTCGCGATGGTCTTTGGTCGTAGGTCTCGCAAGACGTAAGTCCTATGGATGAATCTCCTAGCGAACCATTAACGGAACTGCTCGGCGAAAGCGGAGACATCAATCAAGCTGATTCTTGCGGGCGAACAGTGCTGCACACGCTTGCTGCAGACGGTAATGCATCTCTGCTGGAGCTGGCTCTAGCGACGTGTCCTCAGGCAAGGATCCCCATTTTTAAACTTCAACATCTTCATGCGTATTCGCTACTCTCGATACATTTTCACGGGCATCAATTTATTCGCGCTGTCACTACTTTCGAATTTCTTTCAGGCTGTCGGCTAATCGGTTTCATTGACATGTTCTTACAAGCGTCGATAATTAAATTGTAAACAAAACTCACAGTGCAACCGATGTAAAAAAAGAAAGTACTGAGAAGCCTTAGAGCGTGAACAATAACCATGTTTATCGACGATCTTTTTTTTTTTTTTTTTTGTTAGTAATTCGAAAACATTTTTGTAAGAAAGAAGTACCAATGCGAATTGAATTGATTTATATATTATTACGACACATACATTTGTATATTTATTTATTTATTTATTATCGATGGTTTTTGAACTGTACAGGCAAAACTGGAAGCCACCGATCGTCACGGTCAAACACCGTTAAACCTGGCTGCCAGACACGGCTATGCAGACGTGGTACGGGTCCTCCTGGCTGCTGGAGCCTGTGCCGATCACGCTGACTGCGACGGATGGACAGCGCTCAGAGCTGCTGCTTGGGGTGGACATACTCAGGTAATCATTGGAAAGTTAAAGAAAAGAGGGCAACGGTGAATACTTCGAGCATCGAATCATCTACCCTTAACAGTCATCATCCTTGCATTCAGTTACGAATAGTCGTTTGACAGATCAGAATTGCAATTAACAGAACAAAAACAGTCGTTGAATATATCCCGATATTATACGAGGATTGCGAGTATTAAATATGATGAAAAGTAAGTGAAATATAAACGGTGAAATAAAAATATAGGTAGTCGAAATGCTGTTGGAGCACGGAGCAATGGTGGATTGCGCCGATTGGGATCAACGAACCGCGCTCAGAGCAGCCGCATGGGGTGGCCACGAGGACATCGTTAAAGCACTTCTGCAGCACGGCGCCGACGTCAACAGAACGGATGACGAGGGTAGAACCGCCTTAATTGCCGCTGCCTACATGGGCCACAGTGAGATCGTCGAACACCTTCTAGACTTCGGCGCGGAGATCGATCATGATGATAACGACGGAAGGACTGCCCTCAGCGTTGCTGCCCTCTGTGTCCCTTCCAATCATGGCTATGCAAAAGTTAGTTCCGCTCCCTCGTTTTTGGGTGTTGCTATTGTGCGAAAAGAGGAACGTGTTGTGGGACGTGCAAGAACAAGATACTTGCAAGATTTATCACTGTACAGACATAGCTGGACACTCTTTCTCATATGTACTAACAACGAAATTTAAGCTTATCTGATATCATTCCATTATCTTGTCACGCCATTCTTATTTTTCCTTTTTTTTCTTTTTTTTTTTCTTATTGCGTAAGATAGTTTACATTCGAAATAAACAGGAAATAGCGCGAGGTGTAAACTCGAATACCCGATTATTGATTTCATGGAAACCATAGTTAATATTAGTAAAGCTATGCGATCCTTCAAAAAAGGAATTTTGGTAGCAGCGAATGCACTAAGAGATAAATACTAAAAGCATGAGAAATTTTGATTTTATATTAATCGAACTGTGAAATTACTCGATTATAAAGTCTCAGATATCTTCATAATTTTGTAAGGAACGCGATGCCGATTTAATAAAGGAATATAATCTTCTGTCACAGGTGGTTACGATCCTCTTGGAAAGAGGAGCTGCAGTCGATCACCAGGATAAGGATTGCATGACGCCATTGTTAGTGGCCGCATTCGAGGGGCACAGAGACGTTTGCGAGTTGTTGTTGGAATACGAGGCAGACGTGGATCATTGCGATGCTACCGGGCGCACGCCTTTGTGGGCAGCTGCCAGCATGGGTCATGGATCAGTGGTCGCTCTTCTCTTATTCTGGGGATGTTACGTTGACAGTATCGATAACGAGGGCAGAACCGTTTTGAGCGTGGCTGCTGCCCAAGGTAGTACGGATGTGGTGAAACAATTATTAGACAGAGGTACAATATCGTCCTTTTCTTCTTTTTCAATTGCTCCCACTTTTGAGTCGGAGAGAACGGCCATTAAGTTCGATTATATTTTAGGCTTGGATGAGCAACATAGGGACAATTCAGGTTGGACGCCATTACATTACGCAGCATTCGAGGGACACATCGATGTTTGCGAAGCACTGCTAGAAGCTGGAGCCAAGATAGACGAAACCGACAACGATGGAAAAGGTGCATTAATGTTAGCTGCGCAAGAAGGACATGCTGCGTTAGTTGAAAGACTACTGGAACAACATGGAACGCCGATAGATCAACATGCTCACGATGGAAAGACTGCCCTTAGGTAATATGATAATGATAACCCTTCAAGCGGATTTACTACCGATGTGTAATTTTGTAACACGTCTTCACGGTAATCGAAAACAATTGCAGACTCGCAGCTTTGGAGGGGCATTACGACACTGTCAGAGTGCTGTTGACTCACAATGCAGACGTGAATGCGAAAGATGCTGATGGAAGGAGCACTCTTTATATTCTTGCTCTGGAAAATAGACTGGCAATGGCGCGATTCTTATTGGAGCATGCGCGCGCTGATGTAGAAAGTAGAGATTCAGAAGTATGTAAAAATCTTCTTGTATTTCTAGTTACGTATTTCATCTATTTTACGTCTACATTCGTAAATTTGATGCAACTTTTTAGGGTCGAACTCCGCTGCATGTGAGTGCTTGGCAAGGACATGTCGAAATGGTAGCTCTGTTGTTAACAGAAGGTGGCGCAAGCGTGAACGCTTGTGACAACGAGAATAGGACTCCATTACACTCTGCTGCTTGGCAAGGTCATGCAGCCATTGTCAGACTACTACTGGAACATGGAGCAACCCCTGATCATACTTGTAACCAAGGCGCAACAGCTTTGGGTAATAATAATATTCGTCATTAACACCACTTTTTATTGTATAATTAAGGATATCTCCATTGAGTATTTGTATAAGAAAATAATTAAACTAGTCAATATTGATCAGGTATCGCCGCACAAGAAGGCCATGAACACTGCGTGCGAGCGCTCTTAAATCACGGTGCTGACCCCAATCATTCTGATCACTGTGGTCGAAATGCTATCAAAGTAGCTGCAAAGAGTGGCCATGACACCGTGGTCAGATTACTCGAGGAACATTCAGCTAATCAACGAAGTCTAAGGCCTGGTATCAACGGAGGTTTGTTCGCTTTTTTAAATAATTTTATAATTTATAATTTTTTTCTCGATCTATAATTGTTTTATGCTATTGATTATAGGTGGAAGTAGTAGTGCTACTTCGGTAACATCAAACTCGACAGCTGAAACAAAACCATCGTCCGCAATTCTAAATCCTCTGTCAACGCAATATAGTCCAGCAGAATCGCCGGATTCGACAAAAAGAAGAAGTTGCGTATCCTTGGGTAACAATTCCAGCAACAGTAAATCCAGCAGCAACCTGACTGGTAGCACGAAAAGCGATCAGGGGAAATTCAACCAGAATTCGATGGTGAATCAGGTAATAAAAGTAGGTAACAACGTTGTTTCTAATGCTTTTCCGATTAACTCTCTTGTGTAATTTGAAGAGCCAATTCGAGCTCTCCGATACCACTTCCAATCAATTCTCATCCGTCACGTTCCATCATCTTTTTCTGGCTGCATGTTTTGTTCACTCTGTTTTTCATACACCCGTGTACAGATCGTTTTTCTTCATACAAAGATTTTATTTAAAATTTATTAATTCGAACAATTTGGTGCACATTCAAGCAATCAATTCATTCTTACACAAACGTAGAAACCGATTCGATCTATACACGCTATAAATTTGATTTCTGTGAGAACCACGCATTATCTGACTACTATAATTTTAGACACCATTATCTTTCACGCAACAACTGCAACAATGCTCAAGAGGAGCGAAGAGTCGTCCACTTAGCAAACTTTTGTCGCCTCTGAAAAGCGAACCGCAGAGTCCTATCTACGCTTCGCCGCCTCATTCACCGTTAAGTGACAGCCTGATACCCTATTCACCAACGAATACAAGTCCACCTAGTGCTCAGACCGCGGCAAATGCAATACAGAGTCAACTCGGGGTATCATTATTAGCCGGAAACCAGAATATACCATATAAAGCGCAAATCGGAGGATACAATCACACGTCAGCCATCTATGAACCGATTAACATAAAAACGGAGATCATCGACAAAAATGACATTAGTAAACCGTTTGAATTAACGAACGAGATGTTAGGTTTAAGCGTGACAAAGGACAAAAAGAATGGGCTTGACGAAAAGAGAAATTCAGCTGACACTCATTTCACTAGGGACACTCACATGAGGATAATATTGGGAAACAGTGGTGCTGGTGTTGGCAGAAGTGTAAAACATACCTCTGACCATACACCTGCCAGGTAAAATTATATTTTAATAAAATTAAAAAACTCTCTCCATACTGCTCAAATCTAAAAATGAATTATTAATACTTGAATGAAAGTTGGAGAGACTTTTCTAATAGACTGTGATACCTGGAGTAAAAGACATTTCTAAAAAGAATAATTTTTCATTACAGTGCAAGCAATGCAAAACCAAAGCGTAATGGCTTGGTTTCCAATCCAGCCATGAGATTAGTAGCAGGTGTTAGGAATGGAATTGAAAATGCAACTAATAGAAATAAACCTATCACAACGCGAGTTAATGGATTTCAGTGGAAGGCTGAGGCACGAAAGGAAACACCTTTGTAGGGACAGGTATTAACAGTTTCACTTTTGAAGGTCACAAAAAATATCTATGTTATAATGATAAAAAGACAACGTATTTCAAAAGATTGTAAAGAAAGAATAAATCACCAAACACTTAAAAAACATTTAGTTTATACAACATTCTACAAGTGTTTAAAACGATGTATTTAATGTATTTTTCTTTACAATACATTTCATAATTTCATTGTGCTTTACAAATATACATAATTACAATTTTCATTCAATCCTACACTTAGTATTAGAATTTTAATATTTTCATCCCTTAAAATTTCATTTAACTCAGTTTTAATTTTAAAATTATTGAATGATAAATTTTTAAGTACTTCTTTTTTGAATATTACATATTCGAATGATATATATACATATATATATTCGATTTATAAAAATATAGAAGTAGCTGATCCTTATGCACTGTAATTACAGTGTCCAGTTTTGGAAGTGGTATCAGTAGATTTTTGTATT